>JAWNPV010001325.1:0-10775 GCA_035078785.1 Collessia kirishimana
AGAATAGTGTTTGGGTACAACGATGAGGGGGGGAGCTAAGGGAGGATGCTGCGTACATCTCTATGTGTGCGTGTTGCTGCTGCTGGTTAAGTTGAAAGCCAGCCGGCAGCGATGCCAACGTCTTCGACTTTGCCTTCGTCTTTTGCCTTCATCTGCTGCTCGTGAAAGTTGCTGCTGCTGTTGTTCTTGTTGTTGCTGTTGCTGGTGTTGCTATTGCTGTAGTTGTTAGTCAAATGGGGTGTTGATTGAACGGTTGGTTGCCCTACAGCCCAGCCAGCCACCTAGCCACCCCAACCCTTAGTGCTGAATTTTACTTTTTTTTTTCTCTTATTTTTTTTCGGTTGCCTTGCTTAGACACAAAAATTTTCAAGTAAAAAGTGAGGATGGGAAAGCAGGTTGGCTAGCAAGTTGGCAAAAGTATTTTACTTGAGCATATAGAGAGAACTGAGACTGGAACTGAACTCAACAGACAGACAGACAGACAGACAAACAGACAGGCAGACACAGTGCAAAACGGCAACTAACAGCAGCAGCAGCAGCAGCAACACCAGTGAGAGCAGCAGGAGCAGCAGTGGGGAACAGGAGCCGAAGGAAAAACCTTTTCTTTTCTTTGAATAACGGCGACGGCAATGAAACAGATGGGGCAAATGGGTTCCCTTAGCCTGCACCTAGCACTGACTGCTGCTGCTCAGTTGCTGCCTCTGTTAACGTAGCTGCCGCTGCCCGCTGCTACTGCTGCTGTTGCTGCTGCTGTTGTCGTCGTCGTCGTTTCGCTGCCGCCGCTGTCTATGCATTAAATAAATTGTAATACAAAGTTTCGCTGAATTATTATGTATTCAAATCGATATCAAGAAGAAATTGTTCTCTGTTACACAACACTACACAGCAACACACCAACACACACATGCGAACAAGAATTTATCAAGGAGAAAAAGTGATTTGAAGGCAGGCAAAGGTGTACACATGTGTGTCTGCCTGTGTGTGTGTGAAAAGGATTTTGTTCAACTTGAATTTAATCAAAAGTCGCATCAATAGATTTGCGCCTAAAGGATTCTGGATACTCAAGGCTGCCTTATGGCTTCCACCCAGCCACCCCACTGACTCCTCAGATTTTTTTTTGGTATTTTTTTTGCCAACGATTTGAACTGCCCGCCCCTGAAAGGGTTAATAAATTATTGCTAAATGGTTTCGTGTGGATTGTGGACTGGAAGAAGAATTAATTAGTTCAACACACACACACACATCGCCAGGACAATTCCCAGGACAACTGATTGATTTCTATTTATCGAGGGCAACGTTAACTAGTTTTGCCTGTTACCCTGTGGGCAGCTGCCTGGCAGGTACAGTTGTGCTCGAGACTGTTGCCAGCTGGCTGGCGGGTTTTTTATTACCTTGTTTGCGCGTTGCTCACAGTTGGCGGTAAGTTGTCAACACGATTTAGCGCTAATCAGGCCCAGAGAAGCGACAATATTTACTGCAGGTCAAGGCTGACATTGTTGCAGACGATACGACCGACGAAATGCGTCGGCTAACGGAAACGGAGGTCGTCAACGGGGTTAAACTAATACCAAGTAGATAAAAAACCACACAGAGAAGCGGTTCAAGGCTGTGTGTTTTCTCGCAGCTTTTTATCAGACGTCAGCAGCGTGTAGTGACGGCCTCATGAGCAGCTGATTAGGCTGCTTAGAACAGCAAAAAACGGCAAAAACCGCCGATGCAGGGTCAACGGCAACCTAAAAAAAACAGAGAGAAATGAATCAAATTCAACTAAAAATCTTAAAAAATTCATAAATATCAATAAAAATCATTGAAAACCTGACGGCAAACCGTTTGAGGCACATAAATTCTCACCTCAGCTCAGTCAGAGGGCAGCCCCCCAGAAATTAAATGATATTTAGTTGGATTCGGCTCTTTGGCCCACCTGACCATGTCGGTCGTCCATTGTCTAAGGCCCTTTCCCTTCTCCTCGCCTTGTTGCCAGTGTGTGTGTGTGTGTTTGGGCTGCAATGCGGCAGCAGGCAGCCGTATGGCATTTACATTAAACACATGGCGGATACGTGATATTTGTGTGCCTCATGCGCGAGAAATTTATGCGCCCCGTTACAATCGCCAACGTTTGTCTCTGTTGTTGTTGTTTTTGTTTTTTTTGTTGCTTTCGTGTGCATTTTATACATTTTTTTTTTGTCCAGACAAAGTTAGAAAACTCAGTGGGGGGGGCGGGGCTGCCACCATCTACCATCCACCCGCCTCTTTGGACAGGATAAAGCAGTTCGCAGGGCAAAATCTCATTTAGTTTTTATGTTTGTATTTTATTCCCTTGCTCTCTCCCTCCTCCTCCTCTCCTCCTATCTTTCTGTTTTTATTTGTCGAAAATTTATAACATTTTAACCATTTTTTTCCCGCTTTTTTTTCTATTTTTTTGTGATAAAAATTATTAGTAATTTTTTTATACACTTTACGGTGCGGGTAATTTGAAATCAACAACATTTGTGTGATTCATCGGGGCTCCATGACCACCAGGGTGCATTTATGCTTAAATGATCTGCATTTCATCGGCCAGCGATTGGCTTTAGCTTAGAGGCAGCTCAGAGGCAGCTTTAAGTGATTCAGCTGGCAGCTGGCAGCTCAAAGGAGGTGAGCAGTTCTCCTTAGAGCTTGTCCAGGACTAGGATAAGCGTCCTGGTAGGGAACTTTGCTGTTCTGAGGACGAAATGGCCAACCAAACTGACTTGATCAAAGGCAATCTAAGCTGAAAAGTTGAAATCTCGCTGGCAAAGCGATTTAGAAGCTGTTTGAAGGCAGCAAGTTGATCGGAAAGATTTTTAAATAGGAAAAAAAATAATTAAATAAATAAATTAAGAGAGCAAAAGAGAGAGAGAGAGAGATGTAGGGTATAGCCAAGGTCAATGGTTAGAAAGTGAATATTTTCTCTGCCAGTTACTTGGCCTTCCTAGCTGACTGCCTGCCTGCCTGGACGGCCTGATTGTCTGTCCCTCTGCCTGCCATAGACCAGAGTCCTCGGCAAGGCTAAGAAGGAGGGCTGTGTGGTCAGAGGGGGTTGGTCCTGCAGCTAGTCAACCCGTCGGCAGTATTTTAAATATAATTATAATATAATTTGGCATCGTAATTTTTTTTTCTCTCTCTCGCTCTACCTTCCCCCCTTTCACGCTCTCTCTCTCTGTCTCTATCGCTTTCATTTATTTTGCTTTCCAACGCTGCCTGCCAGCATTATTTTTTTATGAGCCGTGTGTGTGTGTGTGTGTGTTGGTATTAGCAACACTTTGGCTGGCAGGAGGAGTCCGAGGAGACAGTGGAGACAGTAGACTGGGCAAAGGATGTGAGAAGCCGCGCTGCATTGTTAATGCAATTTCGCTTTAGCTGTCGCGTCGTTTTTTTTTTTTCTATTTTTTCTGTTTGTTTTTTTTTTTTTCTTTTTATTGTTGCGCTTTTCGTATTAAAATAATTATAAAAAATTTTTTCCTGTTTTTGTTAGCCGCTGCCGTCGCTGCTGCTGTTGCCCGCTGCTGCTGCTGTGTTTGGCATTTTTCGGTATTTTGTATCGCACTCACATGGCCACATAGATATGTGTCTGTGTGTGTGTGTGTGTGTGTGTGTCTATGTGTGTGTGTGAGAGTGTAAATTGTAAATTATAAAAGTCAGTTTTGATAGTTTTTTGCCATTGTTGGCCAGCTCTGGCCATTTTTCCTTCCCTTTTTTTTTTGTGTCCTTTTTTTCCCCTGTATTTATATTTATTTTTTATTTTTTTTTTATTTTTTTTTATTTTTTCCTGCATTTTTTTTCCCCAATGTGCGGTGCATTTGAGCTTGTAATTTCGTAGAGAGTTTAGCAAGTGCTATGAATACAAATACAAAAAGCAAAATAATAAAATACAAAGTGTAAGAGAGGAGAGGAGGTGGGGAGAGGGGAGTAATAAAAACAATGGAAAATGGAAATTTGCTGTACAGAGTAGGCAAAGCCAACACACCCCCCGCCGCCATCAGGCAGGAGCAATGGCAGTGAGAGGATTAAGCTGAAAACCTCATTGGAAATCATATTTTTATTGCATTTTCATGTAGCTGTAGCTGCTGCTGCTGCTGCTGCAAAGTTTTTCAATATAAAATCAAACATTAACCCAACTGACTAATAATATTGATCAACCTCTCCCCCCCCCCCCCGCACTCTCCTCACCACTCCCCCTGGCAATAAATAAATTTTTTCCAACAGAAAAAATATTTCTCGTGCCTCACTTGGTTCGTAATTATTATTGACAATGATTTTGAGGCTACAAATATTATGTAAATACTCTCTCCCCCCTCCTTCTCTCTCTCTACACATATAAAAGTGTTAAAATCAAGTAGCAGTTCAGGGCTTATGAGAAGCATCTTAGGGGCCAGCAGAGGCGCAAAGGGCAGCCAACTGGTCGGATGCGTGATATTTTGGTTGCTTGACAACACAGACGACGACGACAACAACAGGTGTCCTGTGAATCGTGTACCGTTGCGCTTGGTTGCGTTTTGTCGCCAACACACCAACACACACACACACCAGCACACAGTCTCTTAGAGACACAGAGACACGACCTTGGACCACTCACATTTAGCAAGTTCCTTGCTGTTTTACAAGGACATTGCGTTTGCTGCTGGCAAAGAATGTTTTGCCCTTAACAACAGCAACAGCAACACACACACACACATATAGACAGACAGACAGACAGACAGTTGAAGGCATATCTGTAGGCGTTGTGGAGTGTCTTGTGGGTGGTGGGCCAGTGGCCCAGTGGGCAGTGGGCTGGCTACTGACTTTGCCCAGCCACATTGAAATTAAAAGCCAAGCAGACAGCCTGGGTAGCCTGGGTAGCCTGGTCATCCTTGCGCCCTCTCAAGTGCTTTTTTGTCGTTGGTTTTTCCGCTGACTTCCGGTTTTCTTTCTTTGGTGGTTTGGTAGCCCCTCGCCGCCGCCGCCTCCACCTACTTGTTGTTCGTGTTTGCCAACAACTTGACCTCGCCTTGAAGTTTCAGCTGCTGCTGCTGTTACTGTTGCTGCGGCCACCTGTCTGGAGACTGCACAGCCAGCCAGCCAGTCAGCCAGACAGACAGACACACACCCACACACAGTGATAATCCGCATAAAATTACAAGCAAAAACTCAGACAGCGACAAGCAAAGAATTTTTTTTCTTTCTTTTCTCGTCTTTCCACACGCACAAACCATAAGGCAAAAGGCCAAGGCACACAGAGAGGAAGAAGGGAGGGAGAAAGGAAAAAAAAAAAAGCAGAAAAGAAAAGAATAAAGTAAGGCCAAGGTCGTTCTCACCCAACCCAACACACTGCCACACACACACACACACACACACACGGTGCCACACATGCCAATTGGCCAAGCAATGCCCAAAAAAAAAACCAGAAAAAGACAGAAAAAAAGCAGCAGAAAGAAAGCTGCCAGGCAAAAAGGAAAACCAAGCAACTCGCACCCAAAAAAAAAAAATAACACGACACCCCACAGCTGGCTGGCTGGCTGGCAGCTAGCCGAAGGAAACCATTCTCATCCACTTGCTCGTCCTGCTGTGTGTCTGCATGTCTGCCTGCCTGCCTGTGTGTGTGTTGGTGTGTGTGTCTGAGTGTGTGAATATGTGTGTCAACCAGTCAAGAGAGCCATATGTGCAACTCCAGCCAGCCAGCCAGCCAGCTCAACAGTAGCAGCAACAGCAGAAAAAAATGGGGAAAAAAAACAAGAAAACACCGCCTGGGCTGCCTGTCTGTCTGGCTGTCTTTTGGCCTCTGTGTGTGTGTGTGTGGACTTGGGTTTGTTCCTTAAGTTTTTATGGCTTTTGGTGACTACTATTTCCGGTTTGTGTCAGGCAATGAATACATTAACACACTTCCTTTCTTACTTCACCCAACCAGGACTGGCCGGGCAGCGTCTTGCTTGCCTGCCTGCTGCTTTGTTGCATGCGTGTCTGTCTGGCTGTGTGTCTGTCTGTCTGTGTGTGTGTTTGTTTGAATGTCCTTGACGTCCGGCTTACACACACACACACACGCGCGCACACTGCCGGCCCCCCACCCACCCCGTCTGTCTGCAGTCAAGTGAAGCCAACGAGAAACTCCCTTTTGCCTGTGGCCTTGTTGCCTTTGCCTGGTACATTGTTGCGCCTTGGGGTATGCAACAAGTTGCCAAACAGACAGACGGGCAGCGAGTCAAACGCACGAGCAGAAAAATCTACAAATTATCAATACAGAGAGCGAGAGAGAGAGAGAAAACCAATTGTCTGGGGACTCGTCCGTAAAAATCTATATTTTCTTGGCATCCATTGACATTCGAGCAGCTCGTCGCCAGGTACAGTTATCACCGACTAAGTCTAGGATTTCTTGTTACGATAATATTCCCAGACGCTGCACATGCTGGGCGTCCTAAGGCAATTGCATTCAACGATCGGCGACGGTATCGGTGGGTCCAGCAGGCACTCGGAGTAGCTTGGGTATTTGGTGACGCGTCGAAGACACTTCGAGGGCTTCCGACCGTTGCTGCACTTGGGCGGTACGCGAGCCCCCATGCAGCCGGGCATGGGTATACGGGGACACTTGCCAGGGTGGGGCGGCAGACGGCAGACGGCCAGTCCATTGGCCGGTGGCTTGGCCGAACAGGGATCCCGGGGGCAGGCATCTACCTTGGGCTTTGGTAGCTGGCGACGCGGGTAAGTCACCGGCTTCACCACACACTGGGCCTTCACCTTGCGCCGCTTCACGACGCACTCGTTCCAGGTGCGATGATACTTGCGTTGCAGCTTATCCGAGGGCTTGTAGAGCGTGAGGTCCGAGAAGGGATAGGCGTGCGGACACTTGGTGTCCAGGCACTTTTCATTGGCATCGATGAAGTTGCTCATCAGGAACTCGGGATCCGAGCGGCACTTGTATTCGTTGCGGCGCAGCGACTGCCAGCAGGGAATCGCAAACTTTTTGGTGTCGGGAGCCTTGATCCGTTCGAGTCCCTCCTTCGGAGTGGACCGTAGGTTGTACGAGTTGACGCAGTCCTCGCACTCATCGGGACTGTACAGCGTGTCCATAGACCGCACAGGTGTCCGCTGGGCAGCCGAATGATTGAAGCAGGACAAGAGGCTGTTTGTGCCGCCCGATTGGTTGTTGCCGCTCAGATTGGCCATCTGGCTTAGGTGGCTTCTGAATATCAACATGGCGAGTCCCGACATCTCGGTGTCGTATGCAGAACTGAATGGTTGAGGTTAATGGAAGGAATTTTGAAACCGAAATGGTAGGGGAAGCGGTGCAAAAAACAAATTTAGAAAAATATAATAAAAAAAAAAAATTTTTTTTTGAAGCGGGTGGATGGAAATTTAATTCGAAAGATTTTCAACAGGTTTGTTGAACGAAATACCGAGTTCAAACGACACCCGAATGTGTGTAAATGAAACTGACTGACTGGGGTCTGTTGAACCTACCAAATCGAATGGAAGCGGCAACGTCTACTGAGATCAACAGATTCAAGCAGTCAAGTTGGTAGGACAACTAAATTCTCTAGCCAAAGATCATCAGGGTTGACCCATCGATTAGCTCCCTTGAGGGATGATGGCGTTTCTTACAGTGTATGTAAGTCGTCATCTATTAGCTGCCAACTGTCTGTCTGTCGTCTACGCAGTCATTCAACAACCATTTTGTTGCGTTTAATATGGAAATTTTCATGACTTTTCTACCCCAATTGGTGGCGGTGACACCCACATTACCACAGACAACTTAACACTCGTGTGTGTGTGTCTGCGTGTGTGTGTGTGTGTGAGGAAATCCTAGCATAACAGTAACAAACATATTGTTGACAGACAAACCAGTCAGCCAGCCAGGCAAATTGAGAAATCCAAGTGAAAATGAAAATGGAAATGAAAATGCCAAGAATTGTCCATACCACACACACACACGCACACACGCACACGCTAACACACACAAGTTGAACCCAAAACTGCGAATCCGGTATCCGGAAAACGGCAGCCGTAACAAGCAGCCCGTATGTGAGCTTTTATCCCTCTACCCTTGACCCTTTGACAACCGCACACGCCTGAAGCGGTAAGGCGAGGCAGGGGGGTAGAGGAGGAGGGAGAAGAAATGCGGTCGGACCAACCAGTTTTCGGCTGAAGCGCGTATCACTTACTTATTATGTCTTGTCAGACGGGTTTTTCCTCTTCCAAGGGTTGTGTCAAGCCCTGCCCTGCCCTGTCCTGTCGTGTCGTGTTGTGTTGTATCGTTGTCCTGCCTTGTCCTGTCCTGTCCTGTCCTGTCCTAGCCTGTCCTGGGCCTTCCACATGTGTCGTGTGTGGCGCAACACATCTGGGCCGTGTCTCGTTAAGTGTTTTAGCAGAGATTTACCACATGCGTGAGTGAGTGTCAAGGGCCAGAGGCTAGGGGTTGACTACTTTTGGGCCACGGAGGTCAGATGGGTTCACACAAGGACTTAACCGAGCACGAGCAGAAGGGGGGGTTATTTACACGCCCCAGTGGCAGCCAACTATTTGGCGGATGGATTGGTTCATTTGCATTTGTCAGCAATGGGATATGTTTTAATCTACACTCGACTGGCTGACTGGCTGGCTGGGTGTGTGTGCGTGTGTGTGTGTGCGTGTGTGAGCATCAGAAGGGGGCGTCACAACAACCCTAACCCTTAACCGCTCGGCATAGATAATGTGTTATAAAATGCCGCTTATTTTGTCGCATTTGAAGCGCTCAGTTTTGGGACAAAAGCCGCTGCTCATCAACAAAACGGTTAACAGCAGGGGAAAAGCGTGTGTGTGTGTGTGTGTGTGTGTGTGTGGAAAAGCGGGCAGGAAAAACTGTTCGGTCGTTGTAGGTCGAGTGTCTTTGGTTTGCTTTGATTTGATTTGGTGTTTTGATTGCTGCCCTATGACCTGGCAAACAGTTCACATGACCCTCTCCTTCTCCATCTCCTCCTCCTGCTCCAACTCCACATCCATCCATCCCTTCCTCTCAACCAGAGTGTCCTAGGCTGGTTCTTCTAGTTGGTTGGCTGACTGACTGGTTGTTTGGTTGGTTGACTGTTGGCTAATGTGTCGTCAAGTTGCTCGACTTTTGTCCGTGTTTTTTGAGTGTTAAAACCTCCCATTGTGAAGGCCTCTACATATGCGTATGGGGATGGGTGTGTGTGTGTATGGGTGTGTGTCTAAAGGTTAAGGGTTAATGAATAGCTTGTTGAACTTTCCACCCGTTTTATGGGGACAGGTCAATTGAATCAACCGACAAATGAAAATCCATCTCATGGCGTCTGACTGTCGGTCAATCGGTCTATCGGTGTGTCGTTCTGTCGGTTTGGCGGTGATGATGATGATTATAAAATGGTAAAAGGAAAATCCCAGGCAAAAAGCAATTAACCAGTTCGATTGAGATCCTCAACAGACCTTCAATGGCAGTCGATTTAAGATCCTTGAAGACTGATGACTTCTGGGTGCTTTTGATCACTGAAAGTTTATTTTGTGGATTTTTTTAAGCTACATTTTTGGTTGGGAAATATTTACAAGTTTTTTCACTGCCTTTTAATGTTAATTAGTAGCGACTTGGAAAAATATTTTTGTTGGCAACATTTTTCTCATATGAAGAAGAGCAAAAGGCCTCGTCGACTGGATAGGGGATGGAGGTGGTGGTGGAGGGTGGTTGTCTGCTTACTCCACGCTCAATTTAAAAGAAAAAGTTTTAAATTAATTATTAGAAAAAGCATCAGCTGCGGTGCAGAGACTAAAGCTGGTTGGTTGGTTGGGATGGGGACAACAAGGCAGGCGGATGCGGTGGAGCAGCCACATGAGCTCACAAAAGCCTCATCAGCATCAGCAGTTGGTGGTAAGGAGAGCTGAGGAGATAAGCAACTGAGGAGCGATGGAGACGTAAAAGGCGGCCTCAGAGAAGGATGGTGGTGTACTAAGATGTGTGTGTGTGCGTGTGTGTCACCTCCCTAGGCAATTTCCGTTGCCAAATTGAAAAATTACGCGAGCGCAAAGTTTTTTGTTGGCTTTGCCTTGATTTGCCTCCGCTCAGACCCCTTCCTACTGCCCCCCCACACCGCTCCACACACTACTTAAGCGACGCAGGAGCAGCAGCAGCAGCACAAAACATTTTTACATTTTATACGCTCATTACATAATTTAACAGAACAGGGAAGAGCAAAGCAGGAGGAGAGCGAAGGAGAACCGAGCAGAACATGTGCGGAATTTTAGAAAAACCCCAAAACTCTTCTCTCCACCCGTCTCTCTCTCACTCTCTCTCTCGATCTGTTAAAATGTAAAACCAAACTGAAAACCTTTTTGGTAAATTTTTTCTCTCGTGTTTTTCTGTTGTTTTTTTTTTTTTTTATTGGATTTTAGGTTTTCGGTTTTTAACGACTCATCAAGGAGTTGCGACTGCAAAATACTCTGCTCAGGCAGTAAAAAACCTGCCACCTTCAGAGAGATAATTTGTAGGCTTCAAGCTCCTTAAAATTCTCAACTATTTTTTCAGAGAAACAAGCGGTTAAAACTCTCGTTAAACCTGATTGATCTGTGTTGCTTTCCTGAACTCAGTTTGTGGCCCTGGAAAAAATTCCATCAACCAGAGATCTTGAGCAGCAGCAGCAGCTAGATAATCTCCGTAGAGAGGAAAAATTTCATTTATTTTAAATAAAGGGTATTAGTGGCTACATGTGTAGCTGACAAGCTGCCCCCCCTCCCCCATCACACACGCACATACGCAATGAACAAAAAAAAAAAAAAAAAAAAGAAAAAAAAAAAGGGGAAAA
>JAWNPV010001327.1:0-10763 GCA_035078785.1 Collessia kirishimana
GGCAAGTATCGCCATCAATGACGGAGCTGTTGCTGTGCGGTATGGCCGTCTGGTTAACCATGGCCACAATGGCCACCGACAGATTGACGCGCATGGCATAGACCACTGCAAAGCCCAGAAAGCCCATCAGACCGAATACGTGACGAGTCTGTATGTAATCCGTGGAGCCATCACCAGGAACGCCTAAGGGCACAGCAGAACGATAAACATCAGAAATGGCCATGTGTGGAGCGTATGTTAGGCTTTTATCTAGACAGTTTGTTGTTATCGCCAGCACAGCCAGCCGCACTTACCCGCCTCCTCATGCCCTGGGCTGCCCATGAGCGACCTATTGCTGCGACAGAGGGCCTCCTGCTCATCGCAGAGCTCCTCCTCGTACTCTTCGTCCGCCTCATCGCCCGCATTGTCATCGTCTGCATAGTAGCAGGAGGCATCGCGCGTCTCATCTGTCCATTTGTGTGGTGGCATTATGTGTGGGCGCAGCTGATGCGCTGATGCCCAAGACTAACTCCTCCGCCTCCTGAAATTCGATTTCGTTGCCAAAGTCAGCGTGGGGTCTTATCTTCCACCAGTCGATGCGGTGGTTTTTCTTTGCCTTTCCTTGACCGTGTTGCTGCTGGTGGTGGTGGTGCTGCTGCTGCTGTTGCTGCTTGTTTCTCTGCTTCTTGTGCAATTGCCCAAGCGCATTTTCTCTTCTGTGGCGGCACAAATCACAAAATCACAGACACGGACCGCTATGAACCAGCAAACAGCGAAAGACACCTCATCAACAGCTGGAACGCCAGCGACTGTGGCGGCACATAGACTGCCAGCTTAGCAGCGCCAGTGACAGCGGCGGCGGCAACAGCGGCGTCAGCGGCAACAATACAACAATAACCAACAGTTTGGTTTAGAGACGTCGTAGCCATTAGAGAGACGGGGCGAGCGGCATGCAAACCAGTCGTAGTGGTTAGAAATCTCTCTCTCTCTCAAATGCTGCCAGCTAAATACACTCTCTTTCACCCTGCATATATATACACATATGTGTGTGCATGTGTGTGCATGCTGGTGGTGTGTGTTTGTGTGTGAAAGTGGAGCAACATCACTGACAACAACTACGTCACCCCAAAACAAAGCAAAGAGAGCACTGAGCGAGCTACAGCATTGCGCTGCCGCTGCCGCTGCACAATGGCGCGAATTTGTAAAATACAAATTTTCATTGTTTCTTCATTTACAGTTTACTTCCCACACTAATACACACAAGCGGGCAAGCATTTGTACTTGAATTAACACACCGATATCAAGTCCACTAGTTGGACCAGCCAGCCAGCCAGTCAGCTAGCTAAAACAACATTTTGAAAGTAGGAAGGGGAGAAACAAATCTTTCTTTGTTCCGCCTATCAAAGCTTATATGCCCTTGCAGACGTTGGGCAATGAATATTTATGGAAATAATGTTACAAAATTAAATTTTCATATAAAAACTGTAAAACTATTTTCACTTTCCTGGGGAGACTCTAATTGTATGGAGGCTACCATTGAGGTAAAAGCTTTGCTCGCTCCCTTTTCCCCCTCATTGTCTTTGGCTATATCTTATCAAATCAGCTTTTGATAGGCGTTTACACCAAACCACCTTTGTCTACATTTTGGTCAAAACAATTCTTTCTATGACAGCTACCTTCGACAGTCTGACTTGACTATGACGGAAGCCCAGACTTGCGTTACAAACATGATCACTGAACTGATAGACGCCAGCTCTGAACAGGGTAAAAGTCTACCCAAAGCCCTTGAACATACACGATCATAGCACACAGGTTAGCTCTGGCAAGTGCAAGATACATTCAAAGAGATCGTGTATAAAGGAGAGAAAATCAAGTGCCGCTTGCCATTTAAAAGCAGACAAAAGTCCACTGCAGAAAGGCTTTTTACTCTGGCAGAGGCTAGACAAACTGTAGCTACATGGCAAGCGGGTTAACCGCACAACTCTACCCTGTTTAACTAGACTTTAAGGCGTGTTAAACTAATTTTCTAGGCTAAGGTTAGTTAGTTAAGTCTACAACATGTATTAGGAGAGGTAAAAAAAATATATTAACTTCATGTTTTCATGACACACATCTGGTTTATAGTTAGTGGAATGGTTAGTTGGTTCGATTGGCTGGACAATTGAAATTTAAATGCAGCTCACTTGTTAGGCTTCCATTGCTAGTTGGCAAAGATTGTGCCCACGGGAAAGACGACAATTTTGCGCTTGCCATTGACGATCAACGTCTCATAGTGGTAGCCCTTGGCAATGATCACATCGTTGGTATCCTTATCGAAGGCTGCTTTGATCGGCGAAAGATCCGCATTGAAGCAATTTATGAAGAAGGTGTCAGCCTTGACCAGGCCGACAATTTCATATGCACAGGAAAGCTTCTCGTTCCAGATGCTCACCGAGCTGTAGGGCAGTGGATCGAGCTGCAGAACATTGGTGGTCTCCTTGGCTGTGCGAAAAGCATGGAGGGTTATCACACCGGTTGGACCTGTGCCCAGGTACTTGTGAGGAAAATCACAAACCAATATGGGCGTGGCTGTAGGCGACACCGGTGCCTTGGCCACAATAGTTTTGGCCTTTAACTCTGGCAATTTGGCCAGAGTGCGCTTGTAATTGGGATGATTGGCCACCTGGGGATCCAGTTGCTTTAGACGCTCGAATACGCGTCCAGTGAATTGTTCTAGCAAGCTCTCCTGGACCAGTAACGTGGCCACGGCAGTGGGTGCAAACGGGCTGTGCAGCGACTCGGTCAGATAGTGCAGAGCACAGTTGATATCCCCGCCATCAAAAATGATCATCAACTGGGGGGCATTGCGGGAATAATCATTGATGGGCGTTGCAGCATCGCCAGCGCTTCTATTATCAATATTCGGCTGTATGGTGTGACAAAAAGTCAAGGTTATGTTTAAAGTGCGTGTTTTGCTATTGTTGTTGTGTTTTAAATTTAAAACTTGTATTGGCGCTTACCTTGCTGTTGTCTGAGGTGGGTTGCTGTTGCAGCTTGTGAACCATCTCGCAGGTGATCACTGGCTTGGCCGTGCAGGTGTTGAGTATATCGGCTAATGGCTCTGACGATTTTCCGGCCATTACATACAGCCTCCAATTTTTCCTATTTGCTGAAAATCAAAGCTAATCCGAACAGTTATCAGCAGCTCACCTATACTAATGCACCTACAATAGGGACTAGCCGCGCCTCACGCAAAGATCGAGCAATCAAAACAGCTGATAAGATATAGTAGTGTTGATTAATATTTCCTTAATTAGTTACTTCAAGATAACTTTAGAATTTTTAAATAAATATGCTTAAAAAATGCATTACAAAACAGCCATTTTAAAATCCATGCAAATTACTTGTTTTTAACAAAATGTAAGTATTTGTATTTACACATAGATACGTTACTTCTGACATTTTACAACATTGGACTGTGGTTGAATACCGCCAAGCTCGGCAGGTCAGGCATATTCGGCAGTTATTTAATTTTGTTTTAGTATAAGACATTGCATAAAGTTTAACATCAGTGCATATTATATTTAAGTATTTAATTCATGTTGCGTCTCTAACATCAAAATAATCTTACTATATAAGTAAATTTCTGCTCTGAATATATATCGCAATAAGCTGTAAATATCGGTATAATAATCTCAGTGAATTGGTTCGTTGTTAATTTATATTAATTTCTACAATATAATTTATTAAATATATTTTCTTTTTATTCATTTAATATTTCAATAAAATATATTATCATCTAGTTAATTAATCTGCAGTAATTGTTGAAAAATTCCAATGGTTCTTGAATCACTGTACTAACTGCCCCAGTAACGTGCATTTTACAGCACTAAGCGCGATTACGCCACCGACCGTCGCGCAACATCGTTATTGCCATCTCTGTCGACGTCACCGCTAACTTTGCTTGGGGTCCGTTTGGTTGATTTCGGTTAGCGCTTGGCCACATGCATAGGCAACAGTTCAAGTCAGATTCAAATTGAAAACGCTAGTGCGCTGTTCATGAGGCTTCATAAAATAAATATAAATATCTGTACATATTTTTTTTCCTGTTAAATAAATCGTACAAAGCAACACATAAATTTTTTTTCTGGTTACCATTTGTTATTGTTGTGTTTACGCCCTGGAATTAAGAAGGGAAATAAAGATAACAGTCGTGTGTGTGACTTTATACCTTTGAATGTTACACATTAGTTCCACCTAAAGCTGGAAGTAATCAGAGCCAAGCTAGTCAGTCAAACAAGGAAGAAAGACGAAGACCAACAAGTGCGCCTTGCTGTAAATCCCTGCCATTCTACGTGCGTGTATGAGTGAGTGTGTGTGTAGCTGTGAATGACATTCATTGCGTTTGCCAAAGTGCGTTCAACTAATTGAAAGCGAATTGAAAGTGAGCGCTGTGAAAATAGATTTGACAACAGACATACAACACACAACAACAAAAACAATATTTCGATAGACTGCTGCTCAATAAAAAAGTGGAACAGTTTTAAAATACAATTTTGCACAGAAATAACAAAACAGCTGTCGGGAAAAGTAGCGCGCAGTTTAAACATAGTTGTTTGTTCGCGCGTGTGTGTGTGTGTGTGTGTGTGCGTGAATCTGCGGTTCATTGTTTGTGCAGCTACCGTACGTTTTTGATCTAAGGAGACGGCGAGTAACAGGTTCGCTTGTGTGTTGTGTACGCAACAGTGTGTGGGAGTGAGAACAGCTGCATTTACATTTGGACGACCAACTGACACCAATAAGCCACAGCCACCGTCAACGTCAACGTCATCGTCACATCTACTGCATCTACCAGCAAAATGACCGACCTGAATGAATTGCTGAGCTCGCCGTTCGTGCGCGTCAAGGTAATAATGATAATGCACAAGCCTAATTGTCTAATAATTGACCAGATAATGCTGCAAGCCGGCAATGCACTCACTCACCCAACATCTCCCCCACGAAGTTAGTCATCTCTGCCTCGGCCTCTGCCGCTGACGCTGTCTCTAGCTGTGACTTGTCACTTGTTGGGCTGCCGCTGTTTCCTCAAGCCAACAACCCGCTGGGTTAGATAACAGCAGCTCCAGCCTATAGCCGCACCCAACTGGCGACTTATTAGCACCCGGCAATGGTTACGACAGGCAACCGCAATGCCTGCTATTCAATATCTCCGCCCCATTGCATTGGCTGTTCATTTGCAACTTCAGCCGACGACAAGACACAGCGGCAACGACAAACGCCGACACTTGAGAGGCGTCCTCTGCCTCTCCGTCTGCGTGGGGCTTCATTTTACACCTTCATCATATGCATTTGCAGCTCACTAACCATAATCTCTATGATCTACTCCACCTCATGCACTGCTTTGTCTGTCCACAGCTGGTTGCCTTCGTGCATTTCATCTTCATATCGAATGCCATGCTTGGCAGCTGGGGCCATGGGGCCTATGAATTCTACAACTTCCTCTTTATCATTTCGCTGTTCTGGTCAATACACTGCAAGGACTCCATTGAGGCAATACAATCGGTGAGTACAATACGATCAATGATATCTTTTGTGACCACATGGCTGCCATTGTACGCGTGAATCTTGTGCTTCCTAGTCAAGCTCAAACCCAGACGGGTGCTGATAAGACGACAGTCAACCACCCAAATGCCCAGATACATTTAATCTCTTGAAGAATTCCCATTTATTATGCCCTTAAAGCATACATAACGGCAATTCCGATTGTATAAAGTCTTAAAATATATTCTTGATCAGCCTTGAAAAGCCAGAAAAGTCTATGTCAATATCAGACTCTCAGAACTCAAAAAGCCAGAAGCTAGAATTTATAATTTCGCTTATATAATAAAAATTATCATTCAGTATAAACAGCTTTAGAATTCCGCTAGATTTTTTTCTTCTTGTCTACTCTCCGTCACTCCGACAATAGTCGCCTTTCAATTGAAATTAAAAACTTTGCACAACCCTTCTGCCTCGACTGACTCAACTAAATAAAAGACAACAATAAACAATAAATTAATATGCGTCTATGACACTCTACTCATAACAATTTCGTATCATCGAATTCTATGCCACATGCCGAATTCATTGAAACCGGTTTGCCAAAAATTACATTCGTGAATAATATATATAGACGACCGTGCACATATGTATATAGGAATGAATAACTAATGTCTCATTGAATATAAAATTAAAGCATAAAGTGGGCTTCCTCAAGCGTTTGCCTTCCACAATCCGTTCATTGTTGTTTGAAAAACTAAATGCAATCTACAGTACAAATAACCTGATTAGTCTGGGCAGCTGCTGATAAGGTATCAGATAAGCAGAACTGATCTCCATTTGTGACTTTGCTCGACTCGACTCGAATAATCCATATAAAGCAATACGCCCATGTGTATCTGGTGCGTTTATGTATCTGGGCGCCTTGTAAGCTTGTGTGTCATTAAGTTTTTAATGCTAGTTTGTTCCATTGTCATCAACGCGTCATGGCTTATTGGATGAATGTAGTTTTCCAGTAAACACGAGAAATAAATCGAAAAATACCTGATGTCATGCCAGTTTGTTCCATACCAGGTGATGCACATAGATCCTAATATATGAGAATTGTTTATAAATATTTGATTTGCCATTTTCATAACTTTCTAACTTGTCAATTCCCCACCGCCTCTATTTACCTGTCATTGTCAACTAAAAGATATGGAAACTCTTCATCGTCTTTATCTTTTTCTCACTAAAAAAGGGAAAATTAATAAGTTTTGACTTTGATAGGCTTCTTAAGAGATTGGGTCATGGCATGAAAGTGCAGCACAATAAACAAGAAAAGAGACATTCAGTAGAGAATATCAAGCGCCGCTAGCAAAGCAACAAAGCAAAGTATAAAGCACTTGGAGGTGGTTGCATAAGTGACGACAAACACAGAATTTTTATCGTTTTCTTTGCCTTTAGTTTTCCTCAGTAACAACTTCTCAGCTTCCACTAAAATATAAAGCAATGTTTATAGTTAAATTAAATTGGAAATGAATTTTTGTTTAGCTTCGGCAGTTTTCCACAACCGGTTTTGCATTGGGGATGAGTGATTTGGGCACGCGGTGGCATGCTAATGAGAACTTAATTTCAGTCCCACAAACACACAATGACACATCTATTTCACACATAACTATATAAGTAAAGTAAATAAGTTATCGTGCCCTCGGCGTATATAAAACAGTTAGTTAATGTATACGCTTGACGTGTGTATTAATAAGTACATGAGTTAGTAGCTCAACGTCATCGTAGTTGAAGCTACTTACTTCAAATTGAGGCAGCTTGAACTCTAACATTCCCCCAAAAATAAAGGCCAAGAAAATAAAATAAATGAAATGAAATGTTGTACATATATGTGTGACCTCTTGACCTGACAACTTGAGTCGGCACGCGATCCACCGACCGACCGACCAGCAGTTATGTAGACATACAGGCTAAACCCTTAAAGGAGCAGTGAAAAAAAAGTTTGCTTCGGTCAGTCACACGACCAGCCAGGCAAGTTTCCTTCCCACGCTCGCTCCTGCAGATGTCATGGTAGGGCCTACCCACCTAGGTATTGTTGGGTTCCTTGAAAGCCATTAGCAACGCCTTTTAATCAACTTGGCTATTCAAAAAGGAGGCACCATTTTCCATAGGGTTGTGGCCTCCATCTACTGCCCCCACCTGGGTCTTTGGTTCGTGGAAGCCCTAAAAATTAACTTCGAATGGCAAATCTCACAAATCGATGGACTTTCTGTAAATCGTTTGTGCAACAAGGCAATTTGTGGTCAATTTAGGTTCTTTGAAAATTCAAATTGTATTATCATTTCATGGTACAGTTTAGCAAATGCAATTATCTTGATTATTTTATTGAAGTCACTTCAATCAACGTTGTTTCCCCACCTTGGTCATTTGCTGTCATTTGCCTTTCATCGTCTATACATTTACCTAAGTAAATGCTAAATAATTTCCCAGTTATCTTCAATTTGCATACTCGGTTAGACTAAGGCGGTTATCCACTGGCTGTGTTCTTCCACTTTACCTCATTTCATTGAAATTTGTTTCTAAATTACAAGCAAATGCATCTCCATCTCTGTCCTTTCGTTTATACACTGTGTCAGCTCAGTTGTGGCTTTGAGTCATAGGGTGTGTCGCACCTTTGAAAGTCATTCACATAATTTATTTACAGCTCAAAGGCTGAAGGACTAAAAGCTGCACCTGTGTGAACCTGACATTTGCTTTTACTTAATCTCAATTTCATTGCTGCTCCCTTAAAATTAAATTTTCTAGGAAAAACTTGTCAACAGAATTGGTTTGCAATTTTTAACAATTAGAATTTATAAAAAAATGCATTTTTTTCTTTAAAATATTTTTGCAGTATTTTCTTTATAAATATACCGCCCCCCCGCCCATTGATTGATCTCTGTTAGAATTCTCTGCCGTTGATTAGATTTTTTCTATACGCCTAAGCTTATGCTATACAAAATATTACAACAATTCAGTTCATTCATTTATTTCAACAAATTAGAGTTTTAAAATTGCTAAATTAAATACAGAATTAAGTTAAAATATAAATAAATACTTAAGCATTAGCTCTTGCTCTTTACTTTCTTAATAAATTAGACAATAAATTTTTTTTATTTACAGGCGCTTGTGATTGATACTTCCAGCATATTCTTTGATCTGGTCTGCATTATTATATCCTTCAGCTACATGAGTAAGTAACTTTAAAATCCTGCATTTTTCCTAATTGTAGAATTTTCTGAAAAAACAAATGTATTGTCCCCTCTGCCTCTCTCTCTACCTGCAAGGGTATTGAAGCTTTGATATCTGTTTGCTTTGATTCCGTTTGATTATTTATTACTTTCCATCCATTACAGATGGCTGGGCCATAGCGTTTAGCATTATCAATCTGGTGCTGCGTCCTGTCAGCGTGGCGTTGCTTTATCGTGAGTTCAACACGCGTGGCGGCAGCCTACAAAGCGGCTCTGTCTTCCCCACCAACCAGCAGCGTAGCTATCAGGACATCGATCGGCCCGCACAGGCCACACCAACCAACTCGCAGCCAATGCCAAATGTGGCCAGCATTTTCTAGACTCTGCCCGGAAAGCCGCCCACATCTGCAAACCCTTCCATGTACCTTGAAACCGGAATGCTAAACCCAACTCAGAAAGCCCCAAAATTTTCAATTTCATTTCGTTTAAATGTCAAGCAACGACAACAGTCATAATTACTCAAATTAAAGACAACGAGAACGTATTGTAGAGAATAAATAATTTTTTTTCGTGTTCGTTTTAGAAAGGCATTAATTAGGATTTAACGAATGTAGTGGATATGCAAAAGGGAACTCATCAAAACATAGTTTATATTAATGTTTAATCAGCCTATCATATAACGTTTTTTTTTTTTATTTCGATTTGGATCTTTTTATTATTTGTGTTTCGTTTGTTTTGAGCACTAAAAAAGATTAACAGCAATAAACAATAAAGACAAAACTAATAAACTTAATAAACATTTACTTTATACCGTATACATTTATACATCTCGTAAATATTTTTAAATCTTTAATTGTATTTATATAACAAAAGCAAACTTTACCATGTATTTATATACATAACGCTACGAAAACTTAACTGCAATTAAACATACAAATAATAATAATAAAATAATAAAAAAAAAAAATAAAATGAAAACGGCGTCGTTATTCGATTATTTTAATAAATAATTAAGGCGCCTTCTTGTCCTTCCTTCTTGTGCTAAACTTTTAATTATTTCTTTCTTATGTACACGGGCGTGTCCGTTGGTCGCCCCACGCGATTCACCATTAAAAAGGTTCAGAAGCCCTCCTTGGCAGCACGAAACTTGTATTGATTGCTGCGTCCATCCAGGCAGGGCACCTGCACCAGATTAAAGTAAATGGAGCCCATCAGTTGGGAGGCCGATGTATTGGTCCTCTTCAGGCAGGAGAATAGCATATCATCGCAAATGCAATGGGATCTATGAAAGATGGATAGTTGAGCTAGTTCATTGGTTTAACTGGTTCACTCACTTGGTATACAGCGAATCATTCATGAGCTCGTATTTGTTCTGATAGGCCCGTATCTTGACCGGACAGAGATCATGCTGTCGGCAGCAACGATCCATGGCCATTTCAGTGCCCAAATCGCTGTACGTCTCGGCAATATCACCAGTTCCACACCATTTGGTGCCTGTGGAAAGGAAATTAGCCAATAACTCAAACAGCTAAGGCCCCACAACTCACCTGGTATAATGCCACTCAAGAGTGAGAACGGACTGCGGGGAAAGATATTGGACGCCAGCTTCAGGGCGACGCCATCATTGGACGAAGCTTCAGAGGTGGGGCTGGCTGCATTGCTTCCACTGCGGCTTCTCTCGCCCACCTCAGACTTGCCCTTGTGATGACTCGCATAGCTAATTTTGTCCACCTGCTCGCACTGATCCATTAGCTTAAGCATCTCCTCGAACTTGATTTCTAACGGGCGATTGTAATGGGCGAGTCCTTCCAGCAGAACCTTGCCCTCCTTGTCGTTGCTGGCAGGACAGCTCAGTGAATGAAAGCAGTTTAGGATTCTAATGGGTTGCACTTACTAGATCTCAATCAGTTCACAGCCCAGCAATAGCTTCTGGGGCCCCAGCTCTGTGACGGCTATGGTTAGGTCATGATAGTATATCATGATGAGGGAATCATTGCTAACGCGCTTTCCGCTGTTGGAAAAACAGTGAGGAAGAGGGCCGGGTTAGAC
>JAWNPV010001331.1:0-10744 GCA_035078785.1 Collessia kirishimana
GGTGGGTGGTGCAACATTGTGTGTGTGTGTGTTTTGGGTTGGAGTTTGGAGGCAGCCCTAAAGCCCTATTTTCAATGCCGCCCTGGCATATGTTCTAGCCCGTTGTCTTTCAGGGGAAAGGGGCGGGACAGGCGCTCTTCTGCTACATAGATTGCTATGATTATTTGTACTTAACGACACATTTTTAATACTTATAATAGGTAAAGATGTGTGTGTGTGTGTGTGTGTGTGTATATATGAACGTCTTACGGTGCATTTACAGCTGCGATGTGTTGTTGTTCTGTGAGTTGCAAGTGTATGTAGGTGCGCAGGTGATTGATTATGTTGTTCTGGTGATTGGTGATGGTGGTGTTTGGTGGTGGTAGTTGTTGTTGTTGGTTTTGTTAAATGAATTACCAAAAAACTTCCATACAATCACATAAAGGCAGTTGTATTGCAGCTCATCTGCATCCGTTGCCTAGTTGCAGGAGGAGAAGAAGCATAAGAATAAGAATTTGTTTGTTGATTTTCTTGAGATTTTGATTTTTGTTTGATGGTATTGTTGTTGTTTGTTGTTGTTGTTGTTGTTTTTTTGTCGTTTTCATTATTTTAAATGCTATTGTTGTAGTTGTTGTGATTATAAAATATCATTATTGGTATCTATTTTGTCGCTGTAGGAGTGCAGAGCAACTTTCTTGTCATTGTTTTTTTTTTTTTTTGTTTTATTGTTGTTGTTGTTGCTTTTGCTGTTTCTTTAACATACTTTTGATGCAACTGAATTGTTCATAGTTAAATAGCTGAGATACATACATATAGGAGTTGTTGCTATTGCTAGTTGTTGTTTACATACATAGTTGGTTGGTTGCTTGGTTGCTGTTGTTGTTGCTTTGATATGGCTACGGCTCTAAAAAGTAGACTATGCAAAGGAGGACGGGTACACACACACGCGCGCACACATAGAAATGCAATTTGGGGAAATCAAGAGATGCAGAAGAAGCAGCAGCCGCTTTGCTTTGCAACTAATGTCTGCTGTGTGTGAGGGTGTGTGTGTGTGTATGTGTGTGCGGATCAACTGTACATATTTCTTTCTTCACATTTAGCATATGCATGTAGCTAATTAGGTTGCTATGTATATACAATCTATCTATGCGTTTTGAGCAACTTGCTGGGGGGGGTGGGGGAGGGAGGTAGAGAAACAGATTTGGACATTTGGCTTTGTGGCTTCGGGGGCTAAGGTGCTACGTAAACTATATATATATAAGTATGTGTATATATGTATGTATTTGTGTGGAGAATATACTTTTTGCTAATTCACTACGGCTTGCAAGAACCAAACCACAAAAAACATTAAAAAAAAAAAAACCAAAAAAAAACGACGGAAGGAAGCTTAACAACACTGCATATTGGCTAATATATAGAGTTTTGGATAGCACGAACAATACGTAGGCGGCTATTATTTTTCTGGGGAAAGGGGTAGAGGGTTTTCGCTTGACCAAATGCCCATTGGCACCTCTGATCAGGGGCTTGCACAATTCTTATAGATATTTGGTTAGAGGGGTTCGACTAATTTATACTCTGTGATCTCTCTCTTGTACGGTTATGCATAGGTAGTTGCTGTAAGTTTCTTTTATTTGATTTGGTCATTGCGCCCAAAAGTAGACATGGTAAATCAGTTGTGTGTGTGCGCGTAGTTGGAATTGTGTATTTGGCTTTAGAAATCATGTATAAATTGGAGCTGAGCTACTATCGCATATTTGAATTCAATGATCAATGGATCCTTAAGTGTTTGTAGCATCAACAATAACGTCAGCAAATTTAACAGCGGGCGCAATTGTTTTTTTTTTTATAAAACTATTTATTTTTGTAAAATTTTTTATGGAAACATTTGGAAATGGGAAGCAAAAACATATATTTGGTGTGTCGCTTAGCATGCGGGTCAAGTTTAAGTGTTCCAATTCCACATTCCCACCAGAATCATGCCTTAGCAATCTGACAAAGACAAACAGGAAGTAAGTTACAGTAACCCACAATGTTATCAGTGTTGTTACATTGTCTGCTTGCCTTTGCAGCACTGGTCTGGAAGGGCTGACAGACCATGGCAAAATCAATCAGTCTTAACACACTAAAGTGAAGAGTTTTACTCTTTACATGTCAGGTATTGTAATATCCCTAAGCTTGTTTTGAATTTTAATATTTTTATCGATAAGTTTTTTTAGCAACAATTATTTCGATAATAACTCAGCGGTAATGTTTATATGCATATGTATGATGGACATGCAAAGCCGTTTAAAAAAAATGAGCTTAATTTGCTTAAATCTTATACTTGTTTTAGTTCTAGAGCCCTAAAATATTTTACCTAACTCGCGCTCTCTCTCCCTTTCTCTCTGTCTCGCTCCTAATGGTTTATTCGTATAGCCTTAAAGCCAATCGTATGCCCTAATTAATCCCATTTTTTTAAACGGCTTGCAGTAATCCGGGTTATGAGAAGGTGTATGATGTGTCAGTTCGTAACAGAGCTTGGTATTCAAGATCTCTGTACGCCACGCATTGTTTCGCTTGGGTACACTGTACCCTACACCCGGAACGTGTCTTGTCTGCCCTACCTAGCGATCACCCTGTGATTTTGGTTGGATTATTCTTCTCTCTCGGAAGAAACTCGCTCGCTCGCTCTTTGGGTTAACGGTATCGGTATCGGTAACGGTAACGGTTACGTTAACGGTAACTGAGTTATACTTACGCATCTTTTTGGTCAGATTGCCGCCCATCATCGGCGACACATCGTTCTTAAGGGCACGTACCCCGCTGCGTAGATCACGCGGCTGGTATTTTATATTCGGCACCGAGAGTAATCGCTGATCACGGGTCTTCTCCTTGAACTTCTGTCGTGTGGGCTTGAGAGGCGGCTGCGTCGGCCCCTGTTCGTTAAGAGGCAGATTGGTAGGTCGCTCGCCGCCCTCCGTCGTCTGTTCGAAGTCCACACGCTTTCCACTAGCCACCGCTGCGGTGCTGGCTGTGACCAGCTCCCCACTATATGAATCCGGTGTGTCAGCCGTTGAGGAGCGTAACTTGGCACCACCACGAGCGCTGCCACCACTGCCGCTGGCTAATTCACGTTCGCTGCCCGCCGCACCTGTCGTATCACAATTCGAGGCATTGGCCAGACCAACGTCCTCCTCTTTGCATTCGAGCGCCTCAGCAACTGCTGCTGCCGCCTCGTCGCCGCCACCCTCTGGTGAGTTTTCCTTGGGGGCATAAAAAATTGAGCTATTTTTGATTGAGTCCAGATCGGTGTTGACATTCAGGGCACCGATTTTCATATTGACTTTGGATAATTGACGCTTTAAATTGAACGTTTTCCATGACATGGATTTGCGACGATCTTGCAACTCTTTGGGCGGTCCGGCCGCCCCCGCTGCACCTTCTTCACGCAGCGGACTTTTGGCTAGAGCCACTGCAGCCGCCGATGCCGTTGCTGCTGACATCCCACTTAGCAGCGATTCCTTTGTGCTATTGATCACCTGCTGGGGCTGTGATTGGGACTGAGATTGGGCATCTGGGCCACTGCTGGGCGAATTCGGGCGTGAGGCGCTTGACGACTCATTGGTGGGGGCGGGAGCGGGAGCGGATGTGGATGATGTTGATGCCACAAAGGCGAATGCCTCATTCGCTTCGGGTATGAATTCGATTGATGGACTGTCCGGGCTAGTCGTATCGTTCAGCTAAATTAATCGAAGGGTGGTTTGGGCATAATTTTAATCACATTTTTTGTTTTTTGTTTATATTTATTGGTTTTTTTTTTGTTTTTGATCAGGCAAAAGAAAGTTCAAGTTGACAATTGTTTGGGGGGAAAGGAAAGACGGCAAAACCCATTTGGCAAACCCGAAGGCGATCACGAATAGTCGAGTTAACGCAAAATCAAACAATAACAACAACAACAACACTAAGGCGGCAGCAGCAGCAGCAGGAGCAGAAGCTGGTGCTATTCAAGCTATTTCAAAGTATTTAAGCTGAGGAAAATGGAAAAACCAATGGAAAGGGGATTCAATGAAGCACAATGATCGTCCCTTAAATTACCCTGTTCATGCAGGAACTCTTCTTGATTGATCTCTTAAAAAGTTTTTTAATTATTCCATTAATTTACAATTGTATTCCTTAAAGCTTATTACTAGCCAGTAGGAGAGGATTTATTTAAAGGTTCCATCTATTTGGATTTTATACAAAACATCAATATAACAAGCGTGATTGGTTGCGCAAAAGACAGTTTAGTGTTTCAATTCATTGGCACGGCAAGGATTAGAAAATACTTTTTACAGTGTGGCACTGGCTACATAGACTGTTTAGCTTACTTTTAGGAAAAAATATCGACGTTTATAAGACACTTTGAATCAAATTCTAGCCGAGACTGTTAGAGCTTTAGTAACTTCTTTTTTTTTTTCAAAATATAAGTTTTAGCACGAAACTCTATTGTCACAAATAACATAAATAAATAGCTTTTATACAGAGGAAGCCTATTAGCAGTTCGGAAGGCAAAATACTTGCGATCACAAGACGAAGACACAGGCAGAGAATGATGGAAGGAAGAACATGCCTTTATAGCATTCCTTGTCTTCTATAGAGAAAGCATTAGAAAAAGAATGGAAGTTGAAGCAATAGTGCTTGAATCTAGACAGTGTTTATGAAAAATATATGTCCTGATGGATTTCTAGTCAAATATCATTTACTTTGCATTTAAAAAATCTTTTTAAAGGTTATAAACAAATTATACAATCTGATATTAATGTACAACTTGCAAGAGAGTCGATTAGTAAGCAACTAATCTTATTTCTAATTCTCTTTAAAATCAAAAGCACACAATTGATAGTGCGTACATCCTTTTCTTGCTTTATACTGTCAAATAGAACTAAAAGTGAATACACGAATGCTCAGTGGAAGGGATAAAAGTCGAACTGAGACAGACTGCCTAGAATCAGAGGGATTATCTATCTGACTAGATTTTGGCCTTCACTGTTGTTGTTGTTGGTGTTGCTAGTGCTGCTTTTAATTTCTAATGTTCTCGTTTGATGGTGAAAGTCTTAAAGTTTGCATTTCATGTTGGATTAGTAGAAGCGCTTAAGTGTTAAATTTTCTGTTTCTTTTTTTTATGAAAATGGGGTTTATTTGCTTGGATTAAGGTTGTCAATTTGCATTGGTTGGGTGGGAAGTTGGTTTTTGTTGTTGCTGTTGTTGTTGTTTATCATGATGGCTTTGTTGAAGGGAATAATTGTAGCAGCTTAAATGGTTTTGGTTTTTGGTCACAATTACTTGAAATACACAGAGACATGTGCATTTGGGTGAAGGGAGGATGGTTGCGGGGGGGTCTTATGGGGGCGGGAGAAGGGGGAGTTAAGTCAACAATTTTATTTAACTGTGTCTAGCTATATGCTAGCTAAAACAGTTGTAGAACAATTTACTAAGATTATTGCTTACATATGTATACACAGACACACACACACAAACACACGCGCGCGCACACGCACAGGCAATACAAGGGATTATTAATCTTTTTTGTTTGTTGTTTGTAAAATTGTTGTATAAGGAAAATGAACTACGTACAATGCATACATAGTTTATTCAATCAATTAAGAGAGTCAATCAATCAATTAGTCAATAAATATTGAACAGAATTTATCTTGTATTGTTGTTGTATTGTGGGTTGTGGGTTAGCAGGTTAAGTACACTAAATACGTTAACATTTAATGGTGAACGGCAGGCGAGGGAAGAAGGCGGAAAGGTGGACGAGGTTCTCGTTTGGTAATGATGGGGGCTGGGTGATGGGTGATGCACTTAAACATACACTTAGTTAATAGCATAGTAGCACTGATTAGTTAGTTGGTTAGTTTGTTAATTGGTTGGTGGGTTGGTTAGTAGGAAAGATGCACATTTGGAGAAAGTGTTGTATAGACACACAGACAGATATACATAGTTACAAACAGAGAGAGAGAGAGAGAGAGAAAGAGACAGAGAGTGAGTGTTGTAGAGAGTTGTATGAATCAATCGATGGATCAATCAAGGTAAACCAATTCATGAATCAATCAGTTAGGTATGCTTGTATGTACAGATGTTTGTTTTTGTCTTTCCATATCTAAATATTGTATTTTTGTCTTTGTAAAGATAAAATTCTTTATGGTTTGTGTATAATTATGTTCTTGTGGCTCGTAGAGCGTTGTTTTGGTTATAAATTGTATTTGGCTTTAGGGTTTCATAGGTGTTCGCTAGGCTTGTCAGACACAACAGTTCACAACACATACAACAATGACATCGTAAATCAATCAATCAATCAATCAGTCAATCAATGAGATAATGATGCTTTGAAATTGAGGCAAAGTGTGGCGGGCGATAAACAGACAACAGAAAACGGAAACCATAAAACTGTAATCGAAACCAAAACCAAAACCAATTAGTCAATCAATCAATTAATGAAAATGCTGGAAACGTGCAATTAGAATTTTTACATCAACAGAAAGGTAAAAATCTCCACACAGACAATTAGATTTTCAACTTTTATCGTCAATCAATCAATCAATCATTTATGATTTACCATGCTGCGCTTGTGCGGTTTTTAGTAACAGTAGTTAAACAATAAAAATCAAAGTCATTTAATAAATTATATATTTATAGTCAGAGCAACAGCGACAGAGACAGAGAGATAGATAGATGGAGAGAGAGAGATAGAGAGAGAGAGGCAGACTAAGAGTGAGAGACATAGTTAGATAGACTTGTTGGGAAGTTAGAGTGTTTAAGTTGGTCTGTTTAAGTTCTAAAACGCTTCAAGCATATCGCGACTCCCTGTAAATGTAAATTGGCTGAGTACCTCAGCGTTGCTTTCGTTTATAAATGTTGATTGTTAATTGTTAATAAACAAAAGAGGCAACCAAAGGAAACCAAACTCTTAGCTTTGTTCAAACGAACTCTACACAGCATAGAAGGAGTTAGACATATAGTAGTTAGCATATGATATGTATGTATGGATGGATGATCGTTTATATATATTTATAAATATTTATATTTTATCGCTAGAGTTACAAAGAGACAGAGATAGAGACAAGCAGTAAGGCCTGGCTGTTCGCTTTACGCACAAATAACCAAGGAATAAAATAGGGAATTTGAAAGCATAAGGGGAACCACAGAACAAATTTATGGGAAGGAGGAGGGAGACACTTTGGAGGACTCAATTAACTACCAAGAGGGTCGTCTATACATACAAATGTTTTATATTTATATTTATATATTGTCAAGCTAGTTATATATGGTACGTGTGTGTGTGTGTGTGTATGTGTCTGAGTGTGTGTTTATCTAACTATTTGCTTGGGATATTGCTTGCATGTGTATCTGTGTTGTCGTTGTTGTTGTTGTTCTTTGCTGATATCGTTACAAAAAAAAAAAAAAAAAAAAAAAACCAAAAACCTCAAAACAAAAAAACAAAACGTAAAACAAAAAAAAAAATTTCCTTGAAATTCAATCCAGTCTCTATATGTTAATGTGTGTGTGTGTCTGCGTGTAAAAATCAGCGTAAAACGATTTAATTAAAATTTTTCATACATATGCAAAAATTGTTATCAAAAATATCGATGTTAACGTTAAAAGAAAATAGTTTTTGAACGTTTCTGTTGCACTTTGCTACAAAATAGTTGGGGTGGCGTATACGTAATATTCTTGTTGTTGGCCAAAAAACAAAAAATCGTTTACAGTGTTGACAAATGATACATAAATAGCGGTAGTAGTTGTATAAATAGTTATAGTTATATATGCAGATTAAAGTTTAGTATACTTTTAGGCATATTAAATGGTTATTTGATTTGTTCTTTAATTTCTTTGGTGTAGGAAGAATTACTTTAGCATACTTATTAGCGCTATTTGCTAACACTTCTGTGTGTGTATGTGTTCGTGTGTGTGCATGTCTCTTTCTGTGTATGAGTGTGTTGTCATTAGTAGAGTAGAGTAGAGTGTGTGTGAGTGTTTCGTGTCCTTTATTGTATTAAGTATTGTTGTTGGTTGGTTGTTTGTTAGTATTGTTTTTAGTTTTTTTTTGTTTTGTTATTTGTTCTTTTTTTCTTTCGATTGTTTGGTTTGCTGGTGGTTGTCGTTTCAAAATTGGAGGCACTGGCAGCACTTACCTGATCTGAACTAGGCGAACGGCTTTGCTCCTCTTTGTTTTCAATGCGTTTTGGACTTTTTGGTGTACGCGAATAAGGATCATGAGCGCCATATAGATCGGGGCATGCAACACTCAATAGGCAAATTTTTTGGATTATATCAATTATGACAAGTCCATATTCGGTACCATAAGCCATTCTATAAAAATCGAAAGAAAAAACGAAAAGAAACAACGGAATAATAACAAAAAGCATTTTGGCATTGGCAATTTATACACAGAAGTTTGTAAGAAACCAACGGGTAAACGGATTAATAGGGAGCTACGCAGACTAGCTAGCTGGCTGGCTGGCTGCTTGGATTGGCTGGCAACTGGCAACGGGCAAGGCGAGCAAATCGTTTGCACAATTCAAAACTCAAAACACACTAAATGTCTTTAATTCAATTAAATTAAATTCAAATTTTCAATAAAATGATAAATTATATTTGTATTTTATGAAAACATAATGCCCATAAGCTGTTGTAGTATGTTTGCTAAAACATGTTTACACTTTTCACTTGGCAACCCACTATAGTCGCCGGCGCTGGCTTCACACTGACTATTTTCCTAAATAAAATTTTCCTTTATGTGTAAATCTTTATTACATTTTTCTTCTATCAGTTTTGGTGAAACATTTTCTGTTTTTCTTGTAATTTCCGAGATCTAATGACAAACAAACCTCTTTCAACGTTTACAAACTGGTAAGCCAGATAGGATCATTATAATATATCATAAAGGGATGTCACTGGCTGGGTTTCAAGTTTTATTCTGACATTTTGAACTTTAAACTTAAAAAATTTAGAGATTTATTCACACTTCCCCATTCCATTGGAAACTATTTTAAAAGGTTTTTTATTCCATGTAAACAAGAATTATATAGGAAGTGTTGTAAGCAAGATATGACTTGAAGCTTATACAAAAGATAATGATACCTTTAATCATAATATTTTTATAATTTTCTTTTAGATTAGAACACATTTCCTTTTCATTTATTTGTTACTCAGTCTACTAATGGGTTAATGTCATTGAAAACTATTTTAATTAAAATTGCTGTTCATTTGCTTGAACTTGAACATCGTCCAAGGGAGGTTGTTGTGTCAAGAGCAATTGCTACCAAGCTTGAATTAAGAACGATTGGAATTATTCTTTGGCAATAATAGAATCTCTTTAGTGTCTGTTTTGTTAGAAAATTCTTTTACAAAAAGATTTATTCCAAGTGATCATCGTTCTTTGCAACTTTATTAGATTAAGATTGGGATTAATCGCCACTATAAATTGATATGTTTAAGGTTATTGTCAATATCAATTTTATGCGGCGGCCCTGACGTGTCAACGTTTGCATCAGCGCAAACGTTTCGAGCCTTTGAAACAAAATACCTATAAAGTTTTTAATTATCCTAAGTTTAGAAAATTTTGTCCCCCAATGTATTCATATAATGAATCCTGTTTGACTACAGTGGGTCACCCCATTGCCCACTTTACACACACGCGCACACACCACTTTCGATTTTTGGAGTGCATAGGGAAGCTATGTTTGAAAAAACAACTTCATCGAGCTTCCAGCAATCAGGCAACGGGCTACGTCATACATTCGGTCAATAGAATTCAATGTCGTCATACCAGTCCGTCGGTCAAACACAGTTTGTTACGTACATATGCAAGTTGGCACGTTGGGGTATCAAAGTATTCAAGTTATTTAAGGTCTACGAGGGTAAACAAAAAAAAAGAAAGGAAAAACCAAGCGAAATGGACGATTCACTTTGCACAACAGTGGCGGCACTTCATCATACTTGTACTTGACTAGCTTGTACCTTTTGCTTGCTATTGTCGCATTCACACATGCATACACATACACATACATACACATATATAAACGAGTATATGGTATATGGTATATGCATATGCATATGCATATGCAGTCGGCACTGTATTGTACTACAACGAAATACACAACGCAAACAAACCAACAAAAGCGGTGCACAAAGCCTATGTTTTACAGACTGCAAGGGGGCAGGCGATCGGGTCGGGTCAGGTCAGGTCGGATTCAGGTACGGGGTGGAGCGGTTGGGGGGAGGCTCCATTATTAGCGGTTTTTTGGTGGAGTAGAACAACATGCATATATACGATTACAAACTAGTCTACGTCTAAAATTGATTATTTTCTTTTTGTTTTTTCTTTTTTCGTTACGTAAATCCTTGATATTCTTTTCTGCTTCTGTTTTTTTTTTTCTAATTTGCTTGTTTGAAGTCCGCTCTCGATGACGACAAAGACGAAGACGACGTGTCCGTGTCTGGTGGTCTGTTGGTTTGTTGGTGTGTGTGCGTGTGTGGCTGTGTGACTAGGAGGTTGAAGGATGGGTCGAGGTGGATGGGTCGAGGTCGCTCTGTTCAGTAAGAGACTACATAACACTACTCTACTACTTACAGCCCGTAGCTGGAGTTGATGCACAGCGAGGTGACCTGCACAGTGCGTCGGTTGGGGCCAGTGGTGAGGCAGACCAACTGCGACTGAAAGCCAGGCGGCTTCCGTTGGGCTCCGAAGCGCACCTTGAGCGTGCATTCCGTCTGTAATATGGAAACGTGAACTCAGTTAGTG
>JAWNPV010001333.1:0-10733 GCA_035078785.1 Collessia kirishimana
GTATGAGTAAACACCGCCACCGCATTTGAAGCAAGTATACTCTAAGTAGCAAATTTAGCTACTCATGCAGTTCTCTGGTGTACACTCATTCCTTAAATAAAATATAGCAGTTAATTCAGCTAATTTATAACGTATACAGACTATCCACAAATTTCCAATAATTTCATGTCAATATCAGAGATTATAATTGCTTTCTTTTTCTCTTTAAATCCTCCTATTAAATATGCTCAATTCTTATTAATTTAGTAGAACTTGTTACCGAAACCGAAATATTTTAGACATCCTTTGTGGGTATTAAAGGATAATTTTGAAAAACAAATAGTATATTAAAAATAGAAAAATGCAAATCACTCTTTCAAACAATAATTATTTGCTTAAATTACAAATTTTGTATTAGTATTTGTTTTTTATACTATTGTCTTATTAACACAATATTAATTTCTTCAAATACTTTTAAATTGTGCAATATAACTAATATGCTGCACTACATTTTTTCCTTTTGTTTAATAATTGTAAAATTGCAGGAATACTTCATCAAGTTTATGAGATGGATTTTAAAATGATAATCGCAGTCACTATGTTTGTAATAACTACTACTGTTGTTTTTAGTGCGATTATGTTCGTTTTACCTAAAAATACGTAGTATTAGTTCTAAGGAGTAAAAAATTTGTATATTATTTTTCACCTAGATTTTATAAGAGCGAATGTCAGACTCTTATATGCCAAAAACATAATTAGATCATTTATGTGAATAACTTAAAAAGTACGTTATTTTTATAAAACTTTCGACAAATATTCGTTGTGATAGTATTCATGTAATTTGTTATGTAATTATAAATTTAACAAAAGTCTAATATGTACAGCTAAAAAATTAAAAAAAAATCAATTGTCGATAAAATGTAGTATGTATTTAATACACTGTCAGTTGCATAAAATGGTGCGTACTAATTTAAAAGTGTACCACACACGTATGCATATATGTATATAAATATTTTTCGTAGAAAAAAATAATTGAACTTAAGAAATGATAACATGGAAATTTGTTTTTAGGACTAAACGCTGAATCAAAAAAATTTTAGTTGTCTTTATTATTATTGTAGTATATCTGTATAACAGTATATACTATGAAGCCCTGCCATTAATTAGAAGTCCAGATACAATATTATTTGCTGCAATAATTGTTTTCAGCATTTTCATTGAAGGAACATTGTAAAGTAAGAAACATTTTCATTAAAAAACATTAAAATATAAAAATCAACTAAACAGATTATAATTAAGTACTTTACTAGCTAGGTTTCTATAATGGTGTTTTCTGACTGTTTGAGATTCGTTTAAGAAGCTGACTAACAAAGTCAGTGATAACTATCAGCAAAAGTTATGTTTATTATATATACTTCCCCATATTTGCTTTAATTAATAACTACATATGCAGCATTTTATATTTATCTTCAGTATGCCGGTTATCTATCTATGTTAGCTACATCTTTGTTGATTATCTATCTTTAAAATTAACAAATTGTAAGAAAAAACATACTTGTTTATCAGGCGTCTGTATTTGAACTATTTAAAGACGCTGTCAGGTAGTACGCAAATGTTATGTTTTGATCGAAGCTTTATACAATATTAGCTTTTAAGAGGTTTTCATCAAAAACTTTCCAAGAATCCGTACAAAGTCAATCCAACTTTATAAATGTATATTTTTTGTAATAAGCAAAACAAAAATCGTTTTTGTCATGTTCATATTCATCTTGAACTATCTGCACACTAAAAAAGATTTGATATTTTTTTATTTGGTAGCTCGTATTATTATCAATGTAATTACATCGTTTTTTTGTCGGATTTTGGTGAAGATCTTTATATAGCTACTATGTATTTTTTTGGCGCTGGGCAATTTTTCCAAATCTTTCTACTCCATCATCTGGTCATATCTGGCATACAATCAATTGTAAAACAATCTAAGTATGGAAAATAATTGATTTTGATTGGACCTCTATATAAGGTATTAAATATTGAATAAATGAGTCCTAAACTTTTTTTATCGTAATTAAATCAAAATGTTTGTGTTTGTTAAATGTACAATTTTGTTTTAAGTATTTCCATTCGTTTGTCTAATATATCGATTATGCAGGATTTTAAGGATATTGAATTTGATCATATGTTAGTTGGTTTCAAGTTTAAACTTTTCGATTCTATTTATGTTCCAGAGCTAATCAAAATATACCAAGCATTTTGAGAAATCAAAATAAGTATTTCATAAGTGTCTGCTCCGCAATTTTCCTATCCTATTCCTAAAATTTGCAAGTCAATAAAAAGCAAATAGTATTGTAGGTAAAATATGTACATAAAAATAATTGAAATTCAATTCTATTAAATAAGGGAATGGAATCCAACTTCTTTACTACAAACAGGGTTTGTACGATCAATCTACCAACGTTTTTGTTAGTTGGCTGTTTTTGACCGTAGACAATTTTTTAATTATTCTATAACGACTATGAATGATTTTTTGATTCATCTAGCTACTAATATTTGTAGCTAATAAAAACATATGGATTTGTAGTAGTATATTAATAAAAGGCTATTCAAATGTTTTTATTAATATACGTGTTGCAGTACTACACGCGATTGACTTTACTTATTAGGTATAAGACATTTTAATTATTTTTAATGTAATTCTAGTCTATATGATATAGACAACTAACATTTTGTTAGATCTAACATAACTGCCAGTGTATGTATGTATCACTTAAATAAGTGCCCTTAAAAAGAAACCTTGTATTCTTAAATTCTTGATATGTTTTAGTTTCCAAGCCATAAGGAGGAAATTCTCAAACACTCGTATACGAATATCTATTAATTTTATCGACCTTACAAACAATAAATAAATATGTACTTACATACTTGTATGTAAAGTAATTTACTGTTAATGAATTAAAGTTGAAGTATATATGTGTTTTAAATTGTTACATCTTTTACTCAAGAGTATATACGCATAATATTTTGTTCGGCATTCAACATAAAGTAAGTTTTATAATTAACTATTGAGTAAAAAACTTAACAAATCTCTTCCACTAATTACATACTTTATAATACAAGCATGTTTGTTGACATATACTATGTTTATTGTCCTACTTTATTCGATACTGATTTTATTTTTAATAAGTATTTATGTTTATTCCCTCCAAATTTCCTTATCAGTTCGGACTTGATATAATATAGCTCTCTATAAAGTATATTAATTGGTTTATTTAGTACTTAACTGATTGGTCAGTATGAAATTTTTAAAAGTCGATACAGCAATTTGACAGTTTGTATAAATATAAATACAAAGAAAGAATGGTTAAGAATAGGTATTTATATAAATAAAAAAAAACAATACACTTTAATTATATTAACATTTTGGTTCCTTTTTAATCAAGTTATTTCCAATTCTGAATTTTGTTATAACTAGAAAAAAAAAAATTTTTTTTTTTTTAATTTTTTTATATAACTTATAATTAACACAAGTTTAATTGCTTATCATGAAAAGTTCTTTGGCTTTTAATTTGCGAATTTGCGTATATAGCTACGTTATGTTACATTATCCAAAAAAATATTTAATGGGTAAGATTCAATGAACATAGAATATATAAAACATGTCATTTTAAATATGTCGAATGGGTTCTCTACCGATGGTCTTCAAATAGCTCTGTACAAACACTAGCAAGGAAGTCGTTTGATATACGTTTAAGCATATTGTGCTAAGATTTATTGTAGTTGTTTTAGTCCCATCAAGTTCACATAGTTGATTTCCTTAAGGAGAATTTAATGGTTTGGTTATTAACTACTATGAACAGTTTACAGATTTTTCTATTTATAAGTTTTTAATAAAAACCAACGACGTATTTTTTTTTTCAAACTTCGCTTGCGGGATTAAAGGGTAAAGTAGCAATATATAGAGCAGTTCGCATTTATTGTAGTTATGTATATTTAAATTGTCCAATACATATATAAAATCGTAAAGTTCGCTTAAAATTTGACTACTTTTTTTTTGTTAATGAGACGTTTGTTAAAACTGGTGTTGTTGATTATTACAAGCAAGATGTTGAAAACCATCATATATATTATTTATATATATATATCATAAAAATTTTGTTTTTATGATAGTTTTCAACATCTTGCTTGCATCTCATTAACAAAAAAAAGTAGTCACATTTATATATATATATAAATAAATTTTTTTTTTATTTATATGTATTTTATTTTTAATGAAAGTTACCTAATAAAGCATGGTGCTTTTGCAATAAAAAAATTCTTCACTTAGCAAATGCAATAACGTTGCATGATTTTTTCAAGAAAATAGGTAACTTTCATTAAAAATAAAATACATATAAATAAAAAAAAAATTTATTTATATATATATATAAGTGAAGAATTTTTTTATTGCAAAAGCACCATGCTTTATTTCCTTAGCGGTAATATTGCTTTATAAATGCATTATTTAATTACATGCATTTATTCCGTTTAATTAAACACTATCATTTCCTGGACAAAGCAAAGTTTTTCAATAATTGTTCAAAACCCTCACTTTTGTAAAATTGTTGCTAGCAACCTTGTTACCCAACCTTCTTTCAACCAACCAACCAACAGTTCAGACTTCACACTTATGTGTACCAGCAGCATTAATGCAAACTAACGTTAGAGGTGAAGTTTTTAACAAGCGTTCATAATCAATTGATCATTTTCTTTATAAGCCAACCACGAAAACATTTAACTCTGAATTTAAGCATGTTTAATTATGAAAACCATATTGTAGCTATTTCTTTTACTATAAAACGTTTTTCCACTTTTAGCTTTTCTTTGAAAACCTAGCAGTCTTAAACTATTTGATATCCAATCCGCAATTTTTTCAGAATATTTGAACCAAAACCATATTCTGTTCATTTATAAGTTATATTTTTCTACGTATAATTATTATTCGCATTTATACCCATTTTTGTTTTATTAAGAGAAAAGTTGAAGAAGAATTTGCAATGCTGAATATATGTGATTTGAATCTTCGTACAACCAATTATTATAGAATGAGTATGTAATATGCTCAGTTGCTGCTTTACAAAATTAAACCAAATCTGCTAATTAAATACATCTATTGAACCAAAGCGTAATTTATCAATTGTTATTGGTTTACTGTTCCGTATATCGCACATATATCGCTTATAGAATCTAATGATGTAAATGGTATATAAATTTTGGCAAGTCAAAAACTAACTTCTTAACTTTCTTAAGCAACAAATTTTTATTAATTTACAAAGTTTTCATTCATCATTGCCACTTTATGAAATCATTAACATAAATGTAATTCAACGTTTAGCAAATATTCAAAGCAAACCAACATGTACCACTAGGCTATTAAAAATTTCTGCATTACTAGTAATTTATACATTTGTATAAAATAATTGGTAATCAATATACATAGATTTCCTTTATGATATTTTGGTTTTTCAGTTCTGTGTACTTCACTTTAAATTTGGAAATTAATTTATACTAATTTTTCGATTATTCCGATTTGTTACTCTAAATTATAATTAATACCTTTTTTTTTTGTTCAAAGCATTGAATGCGTGCATTTAAAATCTACCCATAGGGGTAATAATTAAGTTAACATCATAGAAAGAAAAAAGTCTAATAAACTATGTTTGCCATATATTAAATATAGACAACTTATACCTCTATAACCCCATTTTCCCTTGTAATGCTTTTCCCAAGTTTTATACTCCCATGGCCCCATTTTAAACATTAACTTCTAGTACTAACTAATTTTCTTTGAATTTAGGTCTCGAACGTTAGTGCAGACGAAAGTACTCTTCCAGCATCCAATAATATTTCTGTGGAGGATCCAACCGTATAAGAAAAATTATCAATACATAAAAAATATTTAGATTCCGTATCATAGCCAAATGACTTGGACAAGAAGGACGTCGAAGCACAAGCAGAATTTTTAAGTTTAGGTTAAACAGGTAATGAAAAAGCGTTGATAAACATACCTCATACAAATAATTATATGTGCATTTTTGCTCTTGTATTTTATTTTGCTTTTGAGTTAGATATTTGAATTTCGTTGTATGCAGATATTTATAGCCATCGGTTACCTTTGATTATCGAAAAATTTTTTTTCATTTGCTTTTGTTTCGTTTTACCGTTTCATCAAAAATTTGTTAATAACTTGGGTATTGCGTAGTAAATATTTATATGTCCAATCTCAGTTTCCCTGATTTTAAATGCTGGCAGTGTCGCGAAAAAGTCTTTATTCGTAAAAATTTGTATGCAAACATATCTAAGGTGTTTTTAATTAAGAAATATACCAAATTTGTATACATTTATGTCAGTAATTGGCTTAAAATGTCTCGTACGGGTTCGACAGCCGAGGAGCTAGGAATAGTCATAGGAACGCCCGAAAGTGGTTCCATAACATGCGTTATTGTTACTAAATTAAATAGTTATAGATAGTTTATAAAAAATAAAAAAAAAATACCACTTATTATGGTACAACGCGACGCAGCGGACGGAAAATCAACATCGACGATTAGTGCAAACGGCTGATACGACGTCTATTAGTGAAGGATTTAATGGGCAGTGGACAAATTAAGGCTCATTTAGGACTCCAAGTTACAAGGAATAGAATAGGTGTAATTCTACAAAAGAATGAATATGTGAGACATACTTCCATGGTACCTAAACTGCAGCTATTAGCGTGGCATATAAGGAGTCTTTTGGAATTTCCGAATAGATACCAATTTTAGATTGAAAAGTACCATAATATCATTTTCAGTGATGCAAAAAAATTGAGCTTAGAAGCCCAGACTGTTCCAAAAAAGATTTAAGACATTTGCGTTGCGTACGCCGGTTTTGCTATAAGCGAAACTTATGAGGTAGTACCTTGGTGGTATGGGTCGCGTTTGCTACATGGATCAGATGCCAAAATGTATCATACCCACAGAAATAAATGTCGAGTTATAAGCATAGCTTTTGGAGGGTAAATTAATAAAATTTGCTGCCAATGTTTATGGCGTAAACTGGAATTATCAACAAGATATAGCTCTAATCCACTGAACAAAGGAAAAAAGGACTGGCTAAATGGCAGGAAAGCTCCTCTATTTACATGACTATCATTAAATTCTGTTGAATTAGGATTCAATCGAGAATCTCTGGGCGCATCCTCTTCGTCCGTTTTTACAAAAACGGAAAACAGTGCGGGATAGTACGCAACCTTAAATAGCCATAGAACGAGAATGGGACATATATACTTGGCAGTCCTTATGGTAATTCTATGCCAACTCGCCTTAATTTGGTTTACAAAAATAAAGGAAACACAATTGATTATTGATATTAAAAAAAACTTTCAGATAAACCTAATTAAGTTTAATTAAAACCAAAAATCAAAATATGCACATATAAATATTAACTATGAAGCTGAAACTTTTCTTTTGATTTTCAGTTATTTTTTGAAATTATTTTTTTTTTGTTTTTTATACTTGCATACGCAACAAAATTTGAAAATTTTTTGGACTTTTGTTATTTTGAAAAAACATGATGCACATATAATTATTTTTATAAGGTAGTAGCGCAAATAAATTAATAAATAACTTTTCGGATAATAAAAAAATAAATAGGTGATTATTATTGTATCTTATATATCAATGTCAATATATATCTTATATCAATAATGCAGATATTTGTTTTTCTTTCTTACAGACTTGTGTCATTCCGTGTTCAAACTCGTTTTGTTAAAAGACTGAATATTTTGGGTACAAGAAATTGTAACTATCTTGCGACTGTTATTCATTTATTTACTGAAAAGTTCATTCAACGTACATTCGATAATAATCCAAAGTGTTCGGCATCAATAAGATGCACTTATAAATAAAATATCTTGATGTATTGTACGAAATTCAAATGTGAGAAAAGTTTAAATAAAATAATTGTTACATAAATGCGTATCATTGAAAACGCTAATAAATTATAATGGTTTATTTTTAAGCTAGTATTAACTCATCTCTTTTTTTTAATATTTTAAATTAATTTTATTTAAGCAACAGCTGTTGTGTTATACTAATGTTGCATATGGTTCATTCCTACTAGCCGTCTGATAGCTTGATCTCTTGGTACCAGTGCTTAGATTTTCTTTTCGGTGCGTCTTTTAAAGCAGACCAAAAGAAAAAGTTCAAAATTTAGTTAAAACCTTCCTAAATTTTTAAAATTGTTTTCACATATCTAATTTTTGTATTTCCTTTAGTAATATCTATTTTCAAGAAAGTGAACTTTTATATTAATTTTAATACTTAGACAGCCACTCAGTGTCGATAGTGTAATTCGCCCTATCTCGGAGGCTTGCTCTCTTAGCGCAACAACGTGCTGTGTTCCGATTAATTAAGCCAATTGTAAACTGATTAAAAAACAAGAAAAAATCTCGAAATCTCATGAAAAAAACAAATATATGAGGATGAAAATTAAATATGTAGCAGAGCCTACATAAGGTAAATTACAAAATTTGACACCAATGGCCATCCCAGGGCGAAGGAAACACCACCCGGAGTCACCGAAACTCAAAAAGGCTAGCAAGAAACTGTTAATGGTAAGTAAAAAGAAGTCGCCCATAAAAACCTCTAATAGCAATGAATAGGAGTCCTATTTAGGTGAAGAAGGCGAGACCATAGAATGTTTATAACTAAAACAGAAAGCCAAGAAAGTTCAGAATAGCGCAATGCAACCAGAGGATACCAGCACCTCAATTCGCCTAGCCATGTTGGTTGACAAGAATAGCAAAGACATTATGGGCAATCAAATCCGTAACAATAAGAATTTTAACAATACCAGCGACACGGCAGCAAAACCTAATCCCCCCAATAATTATTCCCGGAGTAAAAAGTAGCTCTAAAATGATGGATAGTTGAGAGAATTAGTCGAACCTAGCAGTTTTTTGTAAAAGGCCACAAGAGGAGGAAATATCAGATTATTGCCTATTGACAGCAACAGTTAAAAAAATAAATGTTGCTCATATGGACAAATACAAGCTAGTCTTTAGAACATATTAATTGAAGGAGCGGCATTTCGTATTGTAATGAAGGAACTACACCACTCAACTCCTACACAACATATAATAGATGCACTTAAGAAACTCGGACACACAGTGCGAGATATAAAAAATACAATTTTAAGACTATAAACCAATTGCGATTATTTTTTTTATCAATATTGACATCTACATCAGACTAGGTCATGCTGTAGTCAAAGTGGAAGAATCTAAAAAATCGAATGATGTGGTACAGTGCTACCACTGTGCCTTCGGGCACATTAGTAAGTAGAGCCGAGCGCAGTTCACTTGCAAAAAATGCGGCCACAGGCACAACTCGTCCGAGTGCACGATGCAGCCGCGTGAAGTAAGCCCACAACCTATTAACAGCAACAGTTACCATAACCTGGGCTCCTACTAGTAATCGGCAATGGAAAATAGACCGGTACAACACGTAGAACGTTTAATAAACCGAATGTTTAACCAACCTAAGGAGATGATGATGACAAGGATTACAGCACAGAAAACTGAACTTACTTAGTTGGACTGGCTGCAGTGCGATAGAGACCATCTAACCACCCCGACAGGCAAGCTGTCCATATCCGCAACATACCTACTTGCCCCCACGACACATAATTAGCCAAATCGAACTGACTCAGCGAATAGAGTCTAAAGCCCAGATTAATTATTTTAGGAGACTTCAATATGACAACCTTGATAAGGATCTAGAATCGCCAACCCCAAAGAAAGTCTTCTCTTAAGATAAATCAAGGAAACTGGCTGTAATGTGCACTAAACTGGAGAACCCACGTACTGGTCCAGTAACTATGGAAAAATCCCAGATATACTTAACTTTGTCATCAGCAAAGGGATACTTCCGACTCACATATCCACTTCTAGTTGCTATGACCTTTGCACAGATCACAGCACAGATAAGGTAACAGTAAATATACGATGCCAGAAAACACCATCTTCTACAAAACATACAAGAGACACTTGCAAATTAGAACTACTTGGTACATGGGGTGATTCTAATTCACGAAAAATTCTAATTTCCGAGCAATTTTTTTTACTTGATATCTGGTTTTTAAATTCTTTAAATATATTTTCTATTTTAGTTTATTTAATAAACATAAGTAACAGAAACTTAACAATCCATTTCAATACATGTTTTTAGAACTATATGCAACAAAATATAAAAAATATATATAATATATAAATATATAAAATATAGAATATATAAAGTTTCACTCTAATTACATACCATATTATATTTTAAAAAATATAATTACAATGTAATAAAGAAACTAATAAGAAAACGATAATATTTTAAACAGAATTGGTAGACTTAAAACTAATATTTCTATGTCATATAATAATCAGTAAAATGTGTTGGTTTTTTCTGGTTTTTAATTTTAACTTCAGAGCGTGTAATGTAAGAAAATTATCGATTAAAATTTCCGGAAGATTCTAATTTCCAAAAGTTCTAATGTGTGAGCGTCTATTGTATTTGTCGCCGGTCAGCTATGTAAGTGGTTTAGGGACGCCTGAGTGTCGGCGTGCCGCGACTGTATTCCTTGTATTGGAGGCTAATTTGCCTAACGTTGGTTTTGAGACGCCTGTCGGCGTGCAGAAAATACGCATTTCATATTGTTGTGAAATTCGTTTTGAGACATAGCGGATTGCA
>JAWNPV010001335.1:0-10716 GCA_035078785.1 Collessia kirishimana
GTTTTTTGGTTTTCGACCTTTTTGGGCAATAAAATTATTAGCAGGGATTGCTGAACCCTAATGAAATGTACTAAATTTAGTTGCTGCGCCTAACTGCCAGTCATTGGCTTTCCCTTGGCCACTATGCCTGCCACCTGCCGCATTCTCACTTGCATGTTTGTTCTGCATAATTAAAGCTGATGCCCATAAGTATGCTTTAGTTTTATGCTCTGCGGTCTGCTTAATAGGCTGAAACTCATTAGTGCGCTGCCATGCTAACCAGCGACTGCAATTGCAGCATCAGCAAACAGTTTGCCTGCCTCTCACTCCCCCCCACACATGCGTAACCTGTTTTAAATTTATTTTTTTTTGCCAGCTGGCCACTTGAATGGCAAATCGATTGAAAAACTTCACACCTCGCATAGCCATATTGTTCACAGCAATCGTCCCACTTGAGTTTAAATCCATTCAGCCACCCACTGTGGCAGCTACGTTAACTTGCTTCTGGCCCAACGGCTACGGCTCCTGGTATCGGGCCACAGCTCTGCTCTGGCTTTGCGGTAAATGCAACTGCAATTAGTTGAAACGACCCGCAAGGCAGCTTAATGAAATTCCCCCACAGTGGGTAGTCGTTAGGGTGAACGACAAGACTGATGGGCTGGGCCAAGCATTCACTAGGAATTTCCTGGCCAGCTGCCCTAGCCTGCCATCTACCATGGGTGACCACTGTACATCATGGCAATGGGTTGGTCCTGCCGCCCTTGCCTGGCGGTTTTGCAGTGCCGGGTAAGACGCATCCTTGTGCAAACAATTGCAGTTATGTTTCACTTAAGGCGTTGAATGTTTTATTGGCATCTAAGAAGCGACGGCGTCACGAAGCAATTAAAGCAGCCAACAGCTGTGGGTCTCGTCGGAGGCAGCCAACAGCTTGAGGTCGGGGACAGCTGTTGACATTGCCTGACACTTATGGCGCCGCCATTATATTTGTTATTAATTTGACTTTTTACTGTTATTTTCATTATTATTCATGGCAAACAGATATTGCAGTTGGTAAAAGTTTTCAAGTTGCCATCGTCGTTGCCGCAACCGTTAACTGTGGTCATGCGATGTCAGTTGCTGCATTTCAAGTCAAGTCGGGTTGACTGAATACATTAGTCGGCCATTTGTCAAGCACTCGAAACACTTTAAAAACTTCTCCATACAAGAGGTTGAGTGTGGCGATAGCTGAGCAACCAACAAGCAACAAAAAATCCCCAAAAAATAGAGGGAAATGGTTACAGAGCAGCTGATTGACTGCCCTCTGTTAAGGAGGATGCAGCCTTCCAGGATGATGGCAGCAGCTTAAATCAATGTCTCCCTAAACTATGGATCTATAAAGTTTTCGATCCTTGAAGCTGATTTATGCTTTTGCCATATCAAAGGCAACTTGTCAAGCATCCAAAGCGAAAATTATGCTACAAATTGCCTAACGAGGGGCAACAGGAAAGTTTTTAATCCATTAAAGCCTCTCGCCAGCAGGGAAAAATCTGCCATTTAAGATGGCTGTAAAGTCCTTCTCAGAGCCTTGCTTTCTACCCGCTGATGTAACCCACATCTTGATGCTGCCTTGTCGCCTGGTTCTGGTTCCTTGAGGCCTTGTCTGGCTGCAATTTCTTTCTCAGTGTGTTCGTGTGTGGTGTGGTGTGTCCTTTCAATCAATCTCTCTCTCTCTCGGTGTGTATTTTTCTTTATTTTTTTTGGGCGTAAAGTCCTTGGGGCTGCCAAGGAAGGCGTCTGTCTCATAACTTTTCCATTTGCCATTACCTACAGCCAACAACACCAGCCAACAGGAACAAATAAGCCAACAAATTTGTCGGCCACCGTTTATGTTTTAAAAAAAAAAACAAAGAAGGAAAATTCAAGAATTCCTGGAGGTCCTTTCCCTGCCTGACTCTGTCGTAATCCTGCTTCGCACAAAACTCATTTTTCTTATTTGTCTGAGCTAAACATCCATTACACTTTGCTGCGACGGATATCCGCCTTTGCTTTTTGAGTCATTTTTCCTCCATTCGCTTTGGTTGGGAAATCGCTTTCTCGGCAATTATCCTTGAACGTTTTTCCATTTAAATCCCCCCCGCCCCGCCAAGTGTCTGCCTTTGTGATCTGGCAATTGTTATGCCGTTCGGTTGCCAATCAAATGTGCAAAATCCATGTGCCAAGTGGTTTGAGCACATCAGCCAAGTGCAACAGGCAACAGACTGCAACCAACAAGGCAGGAACGACGGCCCATGGAACCAGTCATAGGCAGACAAACAGTTGACTGACTGACTGACTGGCGGCGGCCTTTGGTGGCAACGTCATTTATCAAGCCGGCAAGGGCAGAAAAAACCACACGAAACAAGTATAAATGGCAGCCCTGGAGGTTCATAAATTTATCCAACTGGAAACGGGTAGAGATAAGTTAAAAAGCTGCCTCGGCGATGTTTTTTTTTTTTTTCGATGGGGAAATGTGTGAAAGCGAAATCATTTTATTTCAAGTTGAATGCTCGTTTGTTCAAATTGTTTAAACACTAAGAAATGAAACGTTAAACGGCAAAATTTCCCATTAAAAACCAGCAGCAAAATTCATTGAAAGGTTGCCATATCGGCCACCTGTCAGCTCATTCGCATACGAATCAATCCACATTCCACATTCAAATTGAACAGACAGCTTGGCGCCTAATTGCTGTCCACACTAAGCCTCCACAACCCTTACGAGCCACATTTGATAGTTACGTCCCACACGCTTCTTTGTTCTCTTTTTATCACTTTTCAGCTGCAGTTCAGTTGTCGTTCGTCCGTTCTCCGAAGCAGAAAGTCACGCTCATTATGCTCGCTGATGAAATTAACAATTAATGTGTAAAAAATTAAATATCAAAGCTTTTATTTATGTGCAATCGATAAGCGGTAATATTTTTCACATTATCAAGTTTCCACTACTGTGTTAATGTGGTTTTTAAAACATTTTTCACTATGCAAATGACGCCTAGCGGCGGCGCTTTAGCTGCTGCTGTTGTTGTTGCTTTTTCTTCTTCTTTTTTTCACATGTGTGTGTGTGTGTGTGTTGTGCGCTGGCTGCATAAATATATAAAAAAAAATCTGTGTCTATAAAGCCTAGAGCAGATCGAAATGGAAAATAAAACGGCACTTGAGTGCGCCGCATGGTTTCTTAGCTGCTCAGCTGCGTCGGCAGCGGCGCGGCAGCAAAGCATTGAGAGCACCAAGCATAAGTGGCCGGCGCTTGCGTGTGCCGTCGTACGGTAAATATCAATCAGCGCAAAGTGTGGCTTTTTGTTGTTGTTTTATTTGTTTCTATGCGTGAAAATCAGTATGCAAAGCAAAGAGCAAGGGAGCAAGAGAGAGAGAGAACATTTTTTGTGTATCTCGCGCGAATATTGCGGTAAATCTCTGGGTTAATTGAGCTAGGTCACGTTGATTTGTTGTTGTTGTTTCTTTTTTTTTGTGATTCCTTTTTGTTCGTGTGCTCGAAAGTGAGTATGTGAGAGTGTATGGGAGCAAGTGCCAGCGGCATCATCATTCACGGACACCTGCTTGCTCCAACAGACGTCAACTGATGGCAAGGCAAGGAGAACAAACGGTAAATATACAGTGCAGTAAACTGCGTATTTTTATTTCCATGACAAATGAAGAGGGGGCAACCAAAAATTTCCCTGCCAAAGCTTAGACATTAGGGAGTAGGAAATTTCGGTGGGAATTTTTTGTTTGCATTTAAATCTCCCTCAGCATTTCACTTCCTCAATCTGACAACGCAGTTTATCTTGTTTCATATTAATTCATATAAAAAAAACTGACAAATTTCCGTCTGTCTCTTTGCTGTAGGAGAAAAAATAATATAAAGTGTTGAGGAAATTTACATATAAATTTTTCTATCTGCATTTGAATGGAGCTTTGGTGTTGCCTTCAGCTTGAGTTTCCTCTTGGAAAATGTTCCTTTAAGCTGCTGTTCCTTTCGCCTGTCGTCCCTCTTCTTCTGCTTCCCTTGTGTTTCCGCCGTCTGTCCCCCTTTCACTGTCCCGTTTGCCGGCTTTGTGTCTCTGCAGTGTTTGAGTGACATTTTAACGTTGCTGTTTGCCAAGTGAAAAAGCCAAATCAACAACAATGAATAACGTTCTTTGGCCCGAAAACGGAAAGAACAAGAAGAAGAAGAAAACTAAGAAGAAATTGCAAAACTCAACCTCATTAACATGACGCGCAGTGCTTACACTGTGTACTCAGTCTGACTGAAGTTTTCTCCTTATTAGTTTCTTGTTTACGACACACACACACACACACACACGCACGCACAGCTGAAGATTTTCCTAGTTTCAGAAGATTTCCCCTTGTTGGTAGGGGAAAAACTCAGTCATCAATAATGATGCTGCAGCTGTTGTTGCTGTTGCTGTTGTTGCTGAGCTTATTTTTGGTCCGCGCCTAAAAGATGCCCTAAAATATAGGCTTCAAGCAAGGCCACACACGTCTATCCGGTCTGGTCTCCGTCTCTCGCTCCCTCTGTGTGATTGTGATTCTTGGTTACTGCTAAGGCCTCCGACATTGCTGGATGTCAGTGGTGCCTCTGCTGCTTGCGATTCTTCTTCCAAAATGTCTATGTCTAACCCGGCATATGCAAACCAAATGTCGCATAAATCAGAAACTCGAACTTGGCAAAGCGACAAAAAAACTTGACACTGACTAACTGTTTGGCAGTGGCTGGGCGGTGGCATTTGGGCTTCTGCTGGGGGACAGATAACCAATTGCCAGGCCTTGTGCTGGGCAAGGTCAGTCAGCCTGCAAGGCGCCCCTTAGACGACAAGAATTTTTCCCATTGAAAACGCTGTTAACCTGGCAACAGGAAGTCGCACCGGAAACCAGCAGGTGGCCCAGTTCAAAACTGTCCATTTTGACATTAGCCTGGATGGGTGAAGGGAGCAGCGACGAGATATGCATTTATAATTCATGGGGGCGTTAGAAAAAGCGAGAGAAAAAAAAAACAGAAAACGTGACGAACAACAATTGAACTAAATTGAGAGATAAATTGGCCATAGACAACAGAGTTGAGGCATCAAGATGGACACTGAACTGCTAATGAGCTAGAAAATATTCCAAATTATAGCTCCATTCGGGCCAAGGACATCAATATCTATTTAAACCACAGCAAACTGTTATTTCAATCAATTTTATCCTCTCGACCCCACAGTCATCACATCAAGCATCTGTAACCACCACACTTGTCACTTACACATGCCAAAGTGTTTCCTCCACCCGCAGGATACATTGTTGGCACCTAACGGTGAGTAAAATCTGTTTAACTTAGCAGCTGCAGCCATTGACAGCTGCCTGTCAATCGACTAAAAGTTACATTGACCGTCTTAAGTGCGGCCTTCGCATTTTAATGTCACCCCCCAAAAGTAGGCAATAAACAATAGCGCTGCAGCCAGTGCCACCCATTGAACATTATTTCATTAACTCCGGCTCGATTTCAAAACTTGCAAAGAACTTTTAACTTTTATTTAACTTTTCAGATTCCTTTAATTGTTTTTTTCCTATATTTTCCCCTATTTTTAATACAATTTTCATCTAATAAAATGGCAGTCAACTGAGTGCTGCAACTGCAGCTGCAGCAGCCAACGAATGAATGTCAATGCATAATGCCAACGGGGCAGGCAAAGAGCTTAAAATAAATTTCACCAGTTTGCCGGTCAAGTCAACTAACTAGACAGCCAGGCGGCTGACCAACCGAGGCGAAGGCCAAAAGCTGTGAACATTGTCTTTTAATTAACTTTTGAAATACATTTTGCCTTTCATGTGTGTTTTCCAGGGCTGAACGGACTTGTCACGTTCTTTGAAAGTCGTTCTGCTCCAGCCCCCCGCTGCTGGCCCTTTGTTGTTTGGATATTTTGAGCTTTGCCTTGCATATTCATTTGTCCCTTTTACGGTTCTGTTTATAGTGACCCCCGGGTCGTTTCAATATTTATTATCGAAAAAACAAGTTTTTAATTTGAAAAGTTTGACAATTAAATTTATGACTTTGCTGATATCACAGATGGTAAACAGCTTTGCCTCTCCTCTCCTCTCTTCTCTGCTCTCTCTCTCTCTCTCTCTCATATGGAAGGATAATTGAGACCGAATAGGGTTTGAAACTCTCGTTAAACAGAATCCCAATAGGCAGCCCTCGTAAGGCAAATGCGTGTCCTTGTTGGTCGCTTGTTAATTATATTGATTAGGCTGTGTGTTGATGTTAATTAATTAGTGCAACTGCGTGTGCAGGTACAAACGGTCCCACCTTGAAGGCCAATTAAATCACCCAATGAATGTCCTGACAGTCAAGGTTTCCTAGTTGAGAAATGTTTAGCATCACCTGTCGAGTTGGCTGCTTAAACTTTGTATTTTCTACAGTAAATTACCGTCCAAGTTGCCTTGGGTTAATGTCCTTAAAAACTTGTGCAGATTTTCACCTTAAAGTTGGAGGGAATAAACTGATTTCAACTTTACTTAATTGATTTACCGTCTGTGAGGCAGGTTAATGCAAATGACAAACAGGTTGTCAGGTAATTTAACATTGAAAAACGCCCAGCAAAGTTTACAGGGAGGGACCTCGCTTCTAGGTTTTCCTTAGCCCATTGGCTGAATACAAATTAAAGCTGAAGAACTTGGACTCAAATTATATTGAATATTTTTCGTCTTTCGACTGCTTTTAATGCACAAACGTGCAGCTGAGCCTGTTAGGATCACATTTAGCTGTCCATTTGCCATTGCAATCGAGCTGAAAGCCAGTAAATTACTGTAAACTAAACTCCATTGAGCAGGAGCCCACGATCAACAGCACTCAGCAGCCAGTGGATTACAGCACTTGCAGTGGGTTAATGCTGCTGTATCCCTTGGAAAACAATTACCAGGCAAATGAAAAGAGGAGAAGCCAAGCAAGTCAATTCCCCAGAGCGAGAGTCCTTGCTGTCCGTTAAGTTGGTCCGAGAAAGTTGTAAGCCAAACTGCGATAGACTGAAATCAACAGAGGAAGTAAATGTCTACGTGGCCGGGTAACATGCATTAAACTTGCTTGTTTCTAACAAGCTCATGGCTGCGGGGAAGAATTTGAGGTTCCTTTTTTTTCGTTTTCCCTTAAAACACAACAAGATGTCGGCTGCTCTGGCAGATGAAGACATGAGCAGAGTGCGAACATCATCGGGCAACAGAAGCAGCAAAGCAACCACGCAGTCGGGCAAACACAAAGGATGCAACGGCAAGTGCATTGGGGGCTGGACTTGGGAGAGGACAGACAGCAGGCGTGGCAAAGTTATTTTAGGGCCAATGGTGTTTCCCAGCTTGTGTGGGTTGATGAGTTTGCTTCCATGTTTATGTGCCACTGGGCAAAGACATTCTGGACCCAGTTTAGAGGCATCATCAGGGCAGTTGGGGTCTGTTGTTTAAGCAGCTTTTTACGTTTGCAAAAGCCAAAGATTTGTACAATTATTTCAAGCAGCTACTGACTGCTGAAAGCTTTATTTATAGTAAAAAAACAAGAACAAGAGAAAGAAACTATCTACAGACCAAAAGCCAATGAATTGTAATTGTTTTCCTATGATAATTTAATGGTTCAATCGTGTCTGCGACTAATTACGCTATAAATCAACGAATTAAATTGGTTTAGTTGTATTTTATGGATTCAATGGCAGCTATTCAACGGCCACATGTCTGCATCTGTGTGTGATTAAACCCATTAACATGGTCAACATGGAAACTCTGAAAGAATTTTCAGTTTAAACTTTTTTTAATGACAATACACTTCCCCCTCTATGGGACACAGCTTTACCTCATTTGACGATTAAGCATCTTTGCTTTTAGCCTTTGGTTAGCTCTTTGTTGTTGCATACTCCCAGGCGGCAGAGCCCCAACCATCACACAGTGGTGGTAAGACAGTTTCCATGAGTCTATCAACGATCCCCCTTGGCAACTACGCCCTGGCAAATGTCTGTCTACTAGCCTCGTCCACATTAAACAATATTCAGCGTTGCGTGTTGTTTGTTTATGTTGCTCATGTCAGCCGCTCCTTTGTGTTAGATCCCCAGGCCAACAGGCAACGCATATTTAATTGTTTTTTCAAGTGAAAACCAGAAATAAAAGCCACAGCAACTCTGTGGATAGAGACTAAACGAATAAGCTCAACTCTAAAGCAAGAAACAAATCAGTTTTATTTCCATTTTAATTATATTTCTTAGCTGTTCGCTTTCAACTTCAAAGCAATGACAATATCCTGGCAACAGAGCGGTTTATGAAAACGCCAAACGCCACTGCCAGACGCCGGTTTAGCATAGAACAATCATGGAACAGACACGACTCTAGAATATAATTCTTTAGGCCTCGGGCAGTGCCGAGGCGTAGAAAAAGCTTTGCATGTCGAGAAAACTACATGAAAGCATAAAATCACAAATTGAATAACCTTCTCAGCTCCCAGCTCATTCCCTGCCTCCCTGGCAACAGGATAATACAGAGCGCATCAGTGGCGTAGGTAGGTAGGATGGAAAGCTTGGCTTGGCTCTTTCCCACATGCCTGAATGGGATTTTTTCTTACAACACAACATCCCATCAGATGCCTTAGCATTTATGCTTAGGTCAGCTTATAAATGAATCGCCCCTTGCCTGCCCCCCTTGGCCACTCCACTGTGGACAAAGTATGTTAACCATTCACATTATGGCAAAGCCACATGCCACTGTCGACTCACATGCATCCTCCCCTCGCTCCCCTACAGCTTGTAGCACACGCCCAAGGTTACACTCGTCCTGTTCCTTTAGCCATAGGCTTCGCCTCGCCTTGCAGCGCGCTGACAGCACTTTTATTGTCTGTTGTTGTTGTTGCTCTTAACCGGCTGTTGACATTGTTTTGTTTACATTATCTGCAAGTTTTTGCCCAGATGCCTCTGAATGGCAATGGCAATGGCAACGATATTGTTATCGCTAACACCGCCAGGCACCTCAAACCTCAAACGACTCTGGTCGCTGCTTCCGTTTGCAAGTGGAAATCTCTCTTCGAGCTAAGAAAAGCTAAAAGAAACTGCAATGAAAAATGGCCTGAAAGGGGAGTCAGACGATGACCTGGATGGGTTGAGTTGCCACGGTCAAGTGTCGATTGGAAAATGCGTTGCATGTGTGCAAAAGTTTTTTCTCCTTTACGGCAATCATCATCATAAATTAACGAGCTCCAACAAGTGGGCAACTGTATAAAAAAAATACAAAAAAAAAACAGACAACTCAACCAAAAAATTCCAAAAAAAAAGGGGAAAAAACTTTTGCCACACAAGGGCCATCGAGCCTACATCCATGCCGATGCTGTTGCTGCTGTTGTTGTTGTTGACCCACCGTGCGGTGGTAGCCTTTACTCTTTCGTTTCGTTGTATGGAAAATTTTTTAAAAAATTCCGCTCGCGTTTCATTTAAAACGTGGCGGCACCACAAGGCCAACGAGCGTAAAAAAAAAAACCCTTGAGCGGGTCGTGGTAACCACCATATGCCCTGCCCCATGGCATTTCTCTGCCTTTTTTTCACAATATTTTTGCTCCTCTGCAAAGGCTTTTCTTTAATTAGAGGAAGTTAAAGAAGGAAACGTCCAGGGAGCCACCACAGCACCTTCAAGGCGGTCCTGAGCATCTAACCTTTCTCACGGCTGAACTCCATCCACAGAGCCATTCTGTGCGGCATAGCCAAGCATATAAACTCTGCCACAAGCTCTAAATTTTCCAAGAAACAGGAAAACATAATTTGTAATTCAATTATCCAGCAGACAGGGACAGAGAGAGGCAGCTAAATCGCTCCTAAGACATTTCTCATACGCCCAGTGGGCCGCACAAGAGCTTTAACAGCTCGGGGAACTTGGACTGGCAGCCATGTGGCGGCTCTCTTGGTTTGCTGTTAATTACAGGACAAAATTATGTTGCTGTGCATATTTAAAATGTTTAATGAATTTTATAAAACTTGGCATTGTCGGCTCAAGTTGATGAGTTCAAAGTGACGCATTAGAGTCCCTGGCGAAGGGCCCAGTTGAGCCTGTTGCTGCCAGCTGGTTGCTGGTGTCTGTGTAAGCTTAAATGTAGGCGAGTGAAAGGGTTTGTGTATCTTAAAAAAATTTAGTTTAGTGTCACCTGAGCCGGGCTAAGCTGTTTGCTTCTCCAGGCCATTTGCTTGTCAGATTATGGCAACTTGAGTGCAGATTATGACCACAACGAACACCCATCATCATGGTGTAATTCATGCTGTAAAGTCAACCATTTTTAGGGGATTTTTTCAAAGCCTTCCAATTACTTTAAATTATAATAACAACTGTCATTCTTGCCGTTACCAAGGTGAAGCTCTCTGCACTCTGATGATCCATCTTTTCTTGCCTCCATGAAGTCATAAAAATTTCAATTTCAATGCTAAGCCGTCACAATCTGTATTTAAAAAAAACCCGTAGCCTACTTTTTGGCTGTCGACCTGAGGACAAATTCTGTTTTCGCTTCCTTCTTTACTTTTCAGCTCTTTTTTTTTCTTTGTCCAACTGCAGGCCATTCAAGTCGTAAAACGCACTTGAGCGCATAACAAAATGCTGACTTTTGACATAAATCAAAAGCAATGCAATGCTCGTCCCCTCTTCTTTTTCTTCAGGTAGGGGGGGGGTGGGGAGTGGGGGGGGGGGTGTTGGGGCGGGGGGTGGGGATTTGGGGGAAGAGTGTCATCAGTAAAGGATAGGCAT
>JAWNPV010001337.1:0-10709 GCA_035078785.1 Collessia kirishimana
GCAGAGATGGGAGCATCGCTGGGAGAAGTGTGTGGAGTTACAAGGAGACTATGTAGAAAAATAAAAAAAAAAATTTTGAAAAAGTCACCTGCATCATGGTTAGGTCGGTTATTTATCAGACATCCCTCGTATAAGCTAAGAATATTATAATGTAAATTCATTCACTTACGAAAAGCTAATAAGAGCAGACGTACAAGCGTCTTGTCAAATAATAAAGACACAAATCAAATCAAAAGTCAATCATATTTTACACTCTAGGCGGCACTAGTAAATGCATCTGCGTCCCACAATATAATAGCAGGGACGAAAAGTGTTATGGTGGAGATTATGGCGACCTGGTGTATAACAGTTGTTTCGCTGGGACGAGAAGTGTTATGGTAGAGGGCATGCTGATCTGGTGCATATGTTTGCACGGTAATGTTGAATTGAAATTAGAAAGAATTAGAATTAAAATCAGGAAAGACAAGTTATGTAAAAGCAAATCCAATCGTGGGTGAGACCTTAACATTATAACACCAAAAAGAGCACAATTCCGAATTAACAGAACAACTTTTATATTGAAGCCTTTACTTAATTACTTACCAACCGACCATTATTCTAATTTTTTCGTTACCAACGTTATGAAAATCTATTTTAAATGTGTTAAAATAGATTGCAAGCTTATTTACTATAACCATTTATTCCTTGCATAACGGATGATTCATCAGTTTTAAATTACTGCGATAACTCTCTTAGTTTAGTGTCAAAAACGTTTAAAAAATTTCCTTACGGGATGTGTGTGAGTTGTGAGCCACTGAATGTACTATAATAAACATTAAAATAACTAAATAATAACTTGATACTGCACGATATGGTTCCCCTTATGTGTAAGCATTTTTTTATATTTATTAAGGCATACGAAGCACCTAATAACCCCTTTGTGGCCTTTTTGTTTATTGATACAGACCAAGTTGGGCGCGCCGTCTAATCATAGATCAGCTTTAACTAAATATAACAATAACAATTAATTAACAATATCATCAGGGAATTAACAAGCTAATATATAGTAGATAGGGTCTTAAAAATAAGTTAGTAAAAGGTAGAATAAGATCATCATCTAGGGGTTTTTATTTTCCTTTAATTTTCCCCTAGTACAATAGGTTAAGGATAGATCCAAATGTTAAATAAAGTCCATTGCCCAAGTAGAAAAGGCAACATCGCCTGTATTCTACATATTCAATAAACTAATGTAAATACTCTGTATACACGTATATTATAAGGAAGAGAGAGAACAAAATACAAAAAAATTAAAATTAACAATATAACAAATTAGGAATATATTGAGTTAACGTCTGCTGGCCCTCGTCCGTGGAGATCGGACTATCAAGCCTTTGGTTGTCTCCTGTTCAGACATCTGGTTAGTCTCGTTCTTGTAAGGCCGTTTGCCATGCGGTTTCGGTGACGTATGAGTCGGTCGTGGTATCGACTGGAATGTCTATTGATCTCATCAAATACCGTAAGCAGTTTAAGACCTTGGGATCTTAAGAGCATGACAAACCACTCACACCCTGTGATTAGCCTGGTAGCTCTGTTTTAAGCAACCTGGATTCTGCGAATCTGGCTCTCACAAGGCAGGCCCCAGATTTGGCACCCATATCTCCATATTGGTGCAACGATTTGCTTTTAAATAGTCACCTTATTAGAGAGTGACAATTTACTTGATTCACGTATTAACCAATAGGGCTTGACTACTCCTGCATGAACACTTGCTGAAGGCTGGCAAATTAAAGGGCTGGAAAAGCACCGCAAGAAACTCGGCAAAAGCCTAAGGTTGATCCAGATCAGTCTGGCACCATGTCCCATTATTGTCCTTTAATGGCGCCTTACATACACAGTCGGATCTGACTCAGTACCGGTGCTGACCAGCCTTGCATTGAACCAATCGGATTTAAAGCATTCAATAAACGAAGATTGATGTAAACACAAAAATGAAAAATACTACTGTTTAACTGTAGTTTATATTCAATACAATTTATAAAACATTTCTAAACATATAATGCGTACTTGTTCAGGAGAGAAAATATTAAAAAAAAACAGAAGCAAGTACACAAGTACCAAAATGTTTCAAGCTATTGGCAATAAAAAACCGTAACATAAAAAAATAAAACAAAAAATAAATTCTCCTAACACATTTTCACACATACTATGTATGTAAATGGAACTCCACAAATGGTTTCACTCAATAATTGAGAAATTTTTAGCTACCTCTGTGGCAGTGATCATTTTCCTATTTTAATATCTTTATTTCTGAAATATAGAATTTAAGTTATTACTGTATATAAAAAAACCGTTTACATTGAGTTTTTGGCAGTAAAACGTTATGAATTTTAATGCAAGACAAAAATAAAACTAAATTTCGAAAACAATTCAACAGTTTTACATTTATTTTATAAGAATATGCTATGAAAAACTATGCTATTATTAATAAAGTGTAAAATGGGACTACCAAAAACGAAAAAGTAAAAAGCTACAACTGTCAAATGTTTGGATATAATACCAGCTAATGTGCTACTTCACCATAAGATCCCAAAAACTTCGTAGTCGTCCGAAACAATATATATTTATATAAATTAAACAAATTTTTTCTCGGGCGCTTTGCGTTGGGCGCAAATTAAACAAATCTCCTTCTTCACTCCATGGTGGGTGCAGATTCCAAGCTAGCTGCGCACCGGAATCTCGGTTGCATCCTTTGGCGGAAGCGGGGGCGAAGACGTGCGGCTTGCTGTTTGCCACTAGCTAAAATTCGATGGAGTTTCTTTGATTCACTGAACTTAAATTTCAGCACGAGTAGTTCGATGGGAGTAATTATAACAAGAGATTTTTAGTATTTCTTATTAATCTTAATCTTAAATTTTCTATTCTTTTCTCGGTCCATACTACCGTTTGCATTCTCCCGCTCACGCTTGCCAGCCCCAACCACAGCTAAGAGCCACACCAATCGATTTGGCGTTGCTCCGCTCTTGGTAGTAAATTGGCAGTCAACAAGTCGTTAACTACTCCCTCCTTTTAAATAGGGCGTCCTCGGCCGTGTTCAAATTTGGCTTGTTCCACACGAGTGCCAACCAAGATTCCACAAATTTTGCACAGAGTGGCCGACAAGTAACCTTTGTCGCAGCTACGACGCTTTAAGTGCGAAACTCGATCTTAGCACGGATTAGCAATGAATCGCAGTAGCAGGAATTCGGCGGAGTGCGGTAGATGGTTACAGGTTACGCGACTAAAATGTTGCGGCAGTTGGGCCCTTGTAAAAGGAAGCACCATTCGTGATGCCCTCACCCAGATGAACTATTTAACAGAACGGACCAGGAACGTGCTTAAAATTTTAAAGAAAAAAAAAAATCAAGTATAAAATAATTTAGAGACTAATGCATTGCATTCAATGATCCATGCAGAAAAATTTCTTTAAAATCGCCTCTTATTTGCTCAGATCAACTAAGGCTTAGATTTTAACTTTATAACTATTACGGCAATCTCTAAATAAATTGAAACATTTAAAACCGCTTAAATAAAGAGCAGAAATGCTTACCAATAGCAAGAGATACAGAAGCTAGAGGAACGAAAAAAAAAAAAAATTCTATTTAATATTGTCCTTATGGACCACCCTCCCTTTTATTAGAACAGTGGATCCCAGATCAGCTTCAACTGTTACTACCAGAACCGTGTCACCTACCTCAAACACTCTATTTTGTCGAGCCCGATGAGCAGCCTTAGCTGCTCATCATCTATTTTACGCTCTAGCTTTAAGCATCTGGCATTCTCTATAAGGGTGCTATGAAATCTCTCCAACTGGCCGTTCGAAGTGTTGTGCAACGGAGGAGCATTAACCACATCTATAATGCACTGTCCTTTTAACAAAGATCGAATCGTGTCAGAAACAAAGGCCGGCTCGTTATCGCAGTATATGGTCCTAATACGCGGAAAGACATTGACCAACTGCAAAATTGGGACTTTAAAATCTTCAATAGTGCGCGAAGAAACAGGTTGCACCAACGAGAACTTGGAAAACTTGTCAGCTGCCGTGACAAAATATTTTCCGTCCGTTGAGAAAATATTGATGTGTACCACCTCAACTACGCGGATAGGTATTGGAGTCATTCCAAGCTCTTGCTTTTTTGGACGTCTGTCATATTTTACCCTATCACAAACTCTTCAGTTTTTTTACCACTTCGGCTGCTATTTTGCCCATCTTTGGAAAATAATTCTCTAGCAAAACTCCTGGGCAGCTCTATTAGCTCTGTTATTCTCCATTACCATTATCTTCTTTTGCTTGTCCCTTCTGACAATATCTGTCAACCAAAATTTACAGTACCAGAACTTGGTAGCTGGAAATAACTTAACCAACTTGTCCTAAATCAAAGCTAGAATCGGCAGCTCGCAATGATTTGCATTCACCATGCTAGGAGTTACATAGCTTGTAACCAAACTTAACAAATCGTCCTTAATGCTAAACGTGATAAGGTTCCGTGTCTTCGACCCAAACAGTATAAACATTCTATGATCAGAGGTAGTTGCTTCTTACAAAATTATTTGGTTCTGGAAGCAGTTGACCGGCTTGTCACTAGCTTCGATAACACGAGTCAGTGATTCTTTGCTATGTGCCGTTGCGGCAACCGACTCTGGCACATTCCTTAATGCATGGACATTATAGCGCGACAAGGCGTCGGCTACGTAGTCTAAATCGCCAAAAGCTCTTTTTCATTCGTGGCATAATTAACTTTCCTGTCGTTGTCAGGTCAAACGGTTGCGAAAAGTCCGGTAGTATAAAATTACGTCCTCTGAGGCAAGAATACTCTTAAGTCTGTCAAACGCATTGATTTGTGCATTATCGAAAACTACAGGCATATTCTTTGATCGATACTTGCTAATTTTACCAGCTTCTCCTTTTAAAATATTTTTCAAGGGTCTCACTATCGTAGCGAAATTTTTGATGAAGCATCGCTAGTAATTAGCTAGGCCTAAGAATAACCTTAGCTCATAAAAGTTACAGGGCTTTTTGAATTCTTTAATGGCCCTTACCTTATCTAAGCTCGTTCTGATACCCTTTTTGGAGACAACAAAGCCGAGAAACTCAACACTTTAAAAAAAAAATTAATCTGCACTTCAGACGAAACCATTATGTCATTGACATCTGTGAAATTAGCCTGCGCGCAACTGTTGAACTGTAGTGCCTCAACATTCCCATTGACGGTTATAGTTTTTTTTCTCGAGGTCAATACATGCGCTTACCTGCGCTGGTAAGTCAAGTCCAATTATACCATCAAAAACAGTAAGTAAGTAAAAGAAAAAAAGAACTACTCACACCAAAGACATTCAAATAGCACTTCTTTTTTAACTTATTACGGCCATGAATAGACTAAACATTAAAAGGAGACTGCACAGGGACTGGCATTGGCATATCTAAACTGATATAACTTTTGCTGTCCCTGTATCTATTAAAAGCTTCCTTAACTTCCCTGCTACAGTCCGCTGTACAAACAGAAGCAGGGACGCTCCTCTAAAAAATTAACATCGTCATCCTCATAGTCCGTTTCCTGACCAGCATCAATATCGGCCGCAGCTTCCTCGGCCGCAGCTTCCTCGGCCGCCTCACAATACTGCCTGTCCGACTTAAATTGCACCTGGTCTTCTTGAGACAGATGATTAGCTCTCTAGCGCCTTTGATCCGACATCCTCTGCGAACTCGCAACCCTCTTAAAGGTTCCCTGCTGCCTACTACATCCATAAGCTTGAGGCACAATCGGGCACTGAGCAAGCATTTCCTGACCTTGTTGCTGCGGAAAGTTGGCAGGCTGCCTAAATCTCGAAGATGATGGATTTACATCCATTTTTTCGACTAGGGCACGCGCAGCTGCGCTGACTTGACGAGAACCTCGCTCCCTAGTAAAAAAATTGACTTTTCTCAGCTTGATGATCAGAACTGCCTACAGGCCACCCCTGGCCCGCACTCCCAGGGAGCTAATGGATCTGTCTGCTACCTCTATCTTCAACGGCCCTAGCATATTGCGACTCAAACGCATACAGTTCATGGTTTAACTCGAGCTTTTGCGACAGTGCAAGTGCCGTTGGCAAGTCCTTAAGTTGCGTAGCAAATAATATTTCCGTGAGGTTCTTCTTTAGGCCGGAAATAAATACCCGCAAACCATTAGCCCTATGCGTGTCGTTCATAAGGTCAGCCTGCAAAGGCTCATACGTCGCGATCTTACTTATTGAAAATTGTACAAGTAAAACGAATACTCAGTACGAAACAATAAGTAAAACAAATACTCATTGTCAGGTGAGTGGATACCCAAGTAAAAATACAAATGCAAATATTGCACATATTGTATGAGTATTACTTATGAAGCTGAGTAAAAAGCCAAACTTTTGTGTGTATGTATTAGTGCAAATGCATGTAGGCATATTACTGAGCAAAAAATTAATTGATGGAGAAAAACTTAAAAATTTTTTTCATTTCAAACATAAATCCAAAGCATAATGCATAAATCGAATTTATATTATTATATTAATTACAAATACTATGTAATAATTGTATTCTTTAAATTTCTTCGCTATACTTAAAAAATATTTCAGCTATAAATATGTGAAACACAGAAAATGTTTTCAGAAACAATTTTTTCAGTGTGCAAGCATGAAAGCGCAAAAGGCTTCGTGTGTGCTGGCACGCATACAAGCACAATTCTAAAGTGCATTTGTATTTTTACTTAGGTATCTACTCACCTGACAATGAGTATTTTTTTTACTTATTGTTTCGTACCGAGTATTTTTTTACTCGTACAGTTTTCAATAAGTACGATCGCCACTCGTCTTCGCGAGTAAAAACGAAGAGTGTGTAAAAACAATACTCATACAATACAATAACAAGTAGACCAGCAACTCGGTGGTGTCTCGAATATGTGTGAGTGTGTGTAAACACCGCCACCGCATTTGAAGCAACTATACTCTAAGTAGCAAAATTAGCTACTCATGCAGTTCTCTGGTATATATTTATATACGTACATATATGCTAGTAAGTTAAAAACATTCTTTATGATTAATAAAATTTGTATATCGATATAATTTTTGTGGTGTTTGCTGAACTGCAGTTCGCATAAAAGTAGGTAATATAATATATTTATTTAATTTACATATATAGCTATGGTACTAATATATGAAATTTTTAAAAACCCATTAGGTTTCTTTAAAAATATATTTATACGAAAACTTCGTAAACGTGCGTCAACTTTATTGGTTTTTATCAAATTTCTTAATATTTCCTGCTTATATTACTAAATTAATTCAGTGTTTTCGAGACGCTGTACTGCTGCCAAAGGATCCCAAAATACTGCTGTAGTAAGATGCATCGGCCACCGTTTCTGAATTGTGCGTAGGACCACTTTTTTTGAGGGTTTGATGTAATAAAGCTTTACCCTGATGACAATCCTGGGCATTGGCGTTGTTAATGCGCGCCAAATTGGCCTGAGTAAGACTTGATGTTGTGAGTACTGAGTTTTGGACGGCAGTAGTAGCTGCCGCTGAGGCGGATGACTCGGAGAGCTGCAAGGGCAAGCATTAGACAGACTGCTTATTTAGGAGCCATAGCTACCACTTGCCTTGCGCTGCTTGTGCAATTCCAAACCACCTATATCCGCTAGTTTCGAGTCCACAACGACGACTCCGGTTGACGTGTCCAATGGTGTCTGTGTTATATGTCTGTGATTTATGTGTGCCTGCAGATCGCGCTGTGAAAGGTAGGTGCGTCTACAACCAGTATTCCCATACCGACTGCCACCATGGGCGCACATAAAGACAGTACCCAAGCCACTTTGTTCAACCCTTATAACTTTCTCACTGCAACGGGGGCAACTCTTATTAGGGTCTAAGCGAGCACATTTTAGGCAAAATACATGCTTGCAAGGAATCATCCGACCATAGAGAAGGATGGGCTTGTTGCACTGATCGCAACAATGTATCATTGGATTAAGAACCTTCTCACCTATGAGACTGACTTTATGGTTCCACTTTAGGCGCAACATTGGCTCCGGTGGTCCACGTGATAAAGTTGTAAATGTTGGTGCTTCTAGCTGTGAAATATCTGCTTCCATATCAACTAAATAATGAAATTAAAACATAAATAGTTTTAATAATTTTACTGATTAAGTCTGCTGAAAACACACTTTTTTGAGGCAAAATAGTCTGTATATGAGACAGAGGTTGCGGTGCCATTTCTTCACTTTGTACATGGTCCTGCACAACTGAAATAACTTCCACTTCATTTTCCTTATCCAGATCTTGCATTAAAACATCGTCATCGATAATTGGGCTATCCTCGAACAAAATTACATTGCCTGATGTTGTTTCCACAATTTCATCTGATTTTTTGCCACGACCCCGTCCACGTCCGCGACCTCTACCGCGAACCCGAGTGGCGCGTCCGCGTCCACGACCACGCTTTCCATCATCTGTATCCATAATATTACAATATTATATGAATACGATTACAAAAACCTGTAAATATTAATTCTACTAAGTGACCACATTCCGGAAGGAAACACAAGCCAAAACAAAGGAAAAAAATACCAAACTGTATAAACTAGCAGCTAAAAAAGTCACAGTTTTTTATTTAACTTAAATTTTTATTTTATAGCAAAACAAAAAATATTACATTTGCTTCATTGTGCAGCAATAATTATTTGTTTCAATATATATGCATATATTAACCAAAAATGTTGTGACTAGAAGGTATTGTGTAAATAACACCTTGGTAAATATACCTTGAATGCTTATCGTGCACAATATTCATACTTTATTTATATATCATATATATTTATATTCTTTTAAATATTTTGAGTTTATTTTTTTAAGATATATTTGCTTATCAAAATTTATTTATTTAACAACTTAAAACACGTAAATTTAATTAAATTTTAAATATGTTACCATATTTACTTTACTAAAAATATATTAAGAATACAACATGAGAATAAATTAAGAAATATGTATTGCAATTTTTTTGTAGTAGCTTATATACTGATACGAGATTAATGGTATTTTAATGCTTATTAAAGTATCTAAAAATAAAAGCATATTATAGTATTACCCCTTAATTTTACTTGATATATAAAAGAAGCGCAATAAAATAGAAAGGTAGCCGCTACATAGATGATTGAAATATTCAATCGTCAAAAATCAAGCGCATATTTTTATTTATATTTTTTTTGTCTTATTAAATTTATTTAATATGGTAAATTAATATACTGCTTCTTTTGAGGCAGCTTAATCTTGTTGTATGTATGGGATTATAGTTTACTGAAGGTTTGTAACATTAATTTAAGGCACTTTCTTTACATGTTTACTTTTTTCTCTTTATATATGTATACTCTCTGTGTGGAATGTCCTGAGGGAAAAGAAAAAATAGGAGCAATGCAAAAATCTATTGGATAAAAAACATTTTACACTTGAATTTGAGTTACGATATTTTAAAAGTATCGTATCAATGATATCCTAATATTTAAGTATATAACATAAAAATATAATACAGTTGAACTTCGATTAACCGTGATGCTCGGGACCGGGCTAATCACGGATAATCGAAAATCACGGTTAAAAGAGGTAAAATTTTACATGAATAAATTTTATTATTTTTATTTATTTTTGACAAAAACATGTAAATCTGCGTCTATAAACAACTAATCATATCTCAAGGAATACATACATTTATTTAAAATAATCTTTAATGGAAGTCTGTCTTATGTTTTTAGCTTTTGATTGTTGTTCCAAAAAATGAGTTTGTATGCGATATATTTACATTTTATCTGGTTCTGAAATACTTGGACAATTAAAGTTTTCTAAATAACCTAACAAAATACTACTAGCCTCTATTGCCTAAGCCAATGTAGGCGTTTCGTCCGCATTTCCTCCATCTGATTCCTCGGAATATTAATCAAGCTCATATTTTTGGCTTTGGGTAACCATGTCTACGATTTCGTCTTTAGATATAATAGCAAACGGAGCGACATCAGAGTCCTTTCTTGCTCTTTTCGCGGATCTAGTTTTTGGCGGTGGAATGATGGAAGGAAAACACGTCTTGACAGATCGAATTTCACACTGATAAATACGAAATTTGATATGTACATACATATGAAAATTACAATTTCATGAAAAAGGGGAATCACCGAATTTCAATATGAGAGATGTTTGGACATGTGCATCACGGATAATAGAGGTAAATCACGGTTAATAGAGGTGAAAAATCAACAACTCAACATCACGGTTAATAGAGTCACGGTTAATCGAAGTTAAGCTTTATATCAAGAATATTTTTTTAACACCAAAAAATGTTATCGATATATCGAGTTTCTTGATATTTTTTCATTCAATCGAAAGTGCCTTCTTTAAAAATTATATGCACATCTATAAAAGATTTGCGGGTGTCAAATGAAGCATTTATGCATTTATGGAGCAATCGAATAGCTAAGTACTACTTAAAACTAATTTGACATTACTTGGTGAGATGGCCAAAACACTGTTGGGTCAGCTTCATAATTCGAACACGGCAAGCTTAAAAATACAGTAATTTTTTTTACTTATATTTACGATTTATCTTGACGATTATAAGTACAGTCTGTCAAGAAACTCTTTACACATTGGAAAAAAATTAAGTTTTTTGACTTTGAGTGCGAAAATAATAGGTT
>JAWNPV010001339.1:0-10691 GCA_035078785.1 Collessia kirishimana
TTATTATTCTAAAACCCACGCACTTAATAATGGCATCCCGCAAGGCTCGCCACTTTCAGTCATTGTATTTGTAATAGTATACCAAAAACTTGTTGAAACAATAGCTATAAATAAGGAAATTCAAATTAGCGCTTATGCTGATTATTGTTATCTCCTTATTAAATTATATAAGCAAAAAAATATCTCCATTGACCTTGATTCCCTAGCTAGCAATATTTCAAATTGGTGTTCATACTCTGGCGCTAGTATTTTGCTTGACAAATGGAAACATATGCACGTCTGTAACAAACACAATTGTCATTGCACAAATTCTTTCGGTAACTTCCAACTTCAAAATGTCCGATCGCTAAAATTTTTAGATGTTTTCTTCAACGGCAAACATAACCGGAACTCACACATAGACTATCTTTCTAAATCCCTTCAACAACGTCTCAACATTATCAAGTGCCTATCAAGCCTTAAATTTAAAAACTCTTCTTTTATCAAAAATCGACTTTGCACTTCCCCTTTATGGCTATGCTTCTAAAAGTTCCATATATAAAATAAACACAATTATACATTCTGCAATTAGATTCGCACTAGGAGCTTTTCGTTCCACTTCTACCAAAAAATTGCTTTTCGAAGCTAATATCTCTCCAATAAAGAACAGAAAGAGAAATCTGCCAATCTGTTTACCACTATAATAAACAATATTTCCCCAATTCCCCAATATACCAAATTATAAAAAATTATACTCCGCCTAAGAGTAACAAAAAATATTCCACTATAGATATAATAGAATCCTCTCTATTCACAATGTATTGGGAATTCAACTTAAACCTACTTCAAAACTTAAACTTAAATTTCCTCCTTGGTCATTACACCCAAAATCTGTCAACCTATCGCTTAATTTTATAAATAAAAATTCGAATCCTCCTGAAATTTTTAGGAAGAAATTTGTTAGATTTCAGTCGAACCAAAATCAAGACAACGTTCATTTACACAGATGATTCTCAAATTAATTAATCAACAGGATATAGAATAACCACTGTTAACAATATACTTTCTTTCGGTATTCTTCCACTTTACTCAACAGTTTTTTCATCTGAATTTATCGCAATTTACCTAGCTATCTGTCTATTACAAAATAAGAGAGGCAAACATATTATCTGTTCGGATTCCCTATCTTCACTCAAGGCAATAAAAAACATATCCAGCTCCTCTTTTTATCCAGACTTAATCCGTAACCTTCTTATCCGGCTGTTCCCTAAATTCACTTTGCTATGGATTCCCAGTCACATCAATATAACAGGCAATGAGTTAGCAGATCGATCAGCTCAAAAGTCTCTTCAGTTTCCGCTAGTTTATACTTACAACAACAGCAGGAATGATATTTAAAACCACATTTAAAATACTTTTAATTTTCCTAATAATAATTCCTTTGCTGAGACTTCATCTTGGTATCGTTATACCAATTCTTCAAAATTAAATATACATAATGTTCTTAACAAAAAAACACGAATTTTCGCTTTCACGCTTTGAAGAAACCAAACTTCTAAGCATTCGATTTGGACACACAAAAATTACACATGCTCATTATTTTACCAGAACGCCAGCCAATAATTGCCCGCTTTGAGATTCTATCTTCTTTGACCTAGAACACATCCTAAACTGCTGCTCCTATACTCAACCAAACAAATCTCGTTTTTTCTCAAATAATTCTCCTTTATTAGCTATTACCAACCCAACCCTTGAAAATATAAAGTCCATTATCAAATTTCTCTTGTAATATTTTCCATTCTATTTAAGTTAAATTTTAACATCAACATATTTATGTTTATAATTTACATGTACATGCGTTAACTGTATATAAACAATATTATTAGCAGCCGAAGACCTTAATTGTCATGGCCCCTCCCCTTTTAGTAGGCTGTTTTTTTTTTCGTAAACCTTTGTCTACTTTAATTAATTAATTAATTTTTTGAAACTAAATTAAGGCGATTTGGCATAGAATTACCCCAATGACTGCCAAGTAGATATGTCAATATTAACCCATTCTCGTTCTTTGGGTGTTTAAGCTGGCGTACTGTCCCATACTGTTTTCCGTTTTTGTAAAAACGTTTGGAGACGATGCCCCAGAGATTTTCGATCAAATTAAGGATATAATTCAATGATGGCCATGTAAATACAGGAGTTTTCCTGGCATCAGGCCAGTCCTTTTTTCCTTTGTTCTGTGGATCAGAGCCTTATTTTGTTGATAAGTCCAGTTTACGCCATAAATATTGGCAGTAAATTTTATTAATTCCCTCTCCAAAAGTTCTACTAACATCTCGACATTCATTTTTGTGGGTATGATACGTTTTGCCATCTTTTTCATATAGCACAACGCGACCCATACCACCAAGGTACTACCTCATAAGCCTCGCTTATAGCAAAACCGGTGTACGCGGCGTAAATGTCCCAAATCTTTTTTGGAATGGTCTGGGCGTCTAAACTAAATTTTTTTGCATCACTAAAAATGATAATATGGCACTTTTCGGTCTTTTTGGTGTAGCTACCATGGAAGTAAGTTTCACATATTCATTCTTATGTAGAATTACACCAATTCTATTCCTTGTAATTTGGAGTCCGAAACGAGTCTTTATTTGTACACTGCCCTTTAAATCCTCTACTGATACACATTGTATCAGCCGTTTACACTGATCGTTGATGTTGATTTTCTGTCCGCTGCTTCGCGTTGTACCATAATAAGCAGTTTTTGTTTTTATTTAGTTTAGTAACAATAACGCATACTTTGGAACCACTTTCATGCATTCCTATGACTATTCCCTGCTCTTTGGCTGTCAAACTAGTACCACGAGACATAATAAACCAATAATGTTAGTAACATGAACGTATACAAATTTTGCATAATTTATTTAATAAATATACACTAAATATTTTGAAATAAAAATGTTTACGAATATCGACTTCTCCGCGAAATCAGTGAAACTGAGTTTACACATATAAATATTTACTACGCAATACCCAAGTTATCAACACATTTGTGATAAAACGGTACAACGAAAAAAAAGCAAATAAAAAAATGTTGTTGCTAATCAAAAGTAACAGATGACAAAAGCTATCTGCATTCCTGGAAATTAAAAAAAAATCTAACTCTAAACCACAAAAAAATCCAAGAGGAAAAATGCACATATAATTATTTGTATGTGGTATAAATTATACATAGTATAACAGAAAAAAACCATAGTTGTAGAGTAAGATTAAAAAAACAAGTACAAAACTTAAGTGCACAAGCCACGTGCGAAGAGTAGTATTTTGTCGTGTCGTGGACACGCAGCCGTTTGCTGTATGTAAAAAAAATCCCGCAACAAAAAATATTATTATAAAATAATATTTTTATATGTTATATAATTAGTTTAAGAATAAATCATTCATTTCATTACTTTAAAGAAAAATATACGTATGTTCGCTCAAATACCGGTAAGCTGCAGTTTTTTAAAGGTATTATAGATAAAAAATATGCATATCTTAAAAATAAAATGATCTAAAAAATCTACCAAAAATACAATATTACAGAGCGATTTATTTGTTATCAGCACAATAATAATAATAATGATGTACTGATTCTATACAAGATTTAGATAAAAATGTTTGTATGCGCGTATATACATGTTCTATATCCACAAAACTTGGTTGAGAATAACCTAATACTATTTTTTATTATTTATTATTATAGTATTATTTATATCACTTTAAAAAAGAGATGCGTTAAAAAATTTTTCAATTTAAATTAGAAATATATATATATATGGTTAATCTTGGATTACTCCCATTGGAGGTCAAGTGGATGTCTTCTTTTAATTCTTTTTAACGAAGTACTGATATCTAGCAGGTAAAGTGCCAAATTGTTGGAATGGTTGTGAAGCCTTTCTATGTATTTGGAGCTCATATTGGCTATCACTTCATTAACCCCAGGGCACCCCAAGATACGAGTGGATCTCTTTGTTGGTATGAAACATATGTGCATTGCAAATCATACGTAAAGCCTTGTTTTAAACGCACTGAATAATTTCTCGACTGCTCGGACTAGCAGTCCCCATAAATTAATGCCATATGTCCACGTGGGCTTTTTAATTGCTTTGTAAACAAGCAGTACTTAGTCTCATTCGAGAATTTCTGCCAATTGACCAAGAGAACCGCCCTAGTTTGTCATCCACCACTTTTATTTTCGGATTAGATGTTCCCTCTATGTAAGTCGACGATCTAAAAACATTCCTAAGTACTTAGGTGTAGCACAACTCGGGATAATGGAGCCATTCAGGTGGACAGGTGGGCAGCTTCCTTTTCTCAAGAAGAATGTGGAGTGGTTGGATTTTTCCGCATTAACACAAATATTATAATTATTCTACCTTTTTTGCTGCAGTTGCAAACCCTTTTTTAACGATCAAAATCATTGCAGATATGAATCTTTAATTGTGCTAAAAATTTATTCATGTATACTGTATATTTTCCTACTTTTTCGTTTAGTTTTTATTTGAATATTTCTTTTACTTACACTGCTTGGTATTAGTATGCGAACTGTTTCCTCATTACGACGATTGCGCTTCTGATCCTGTGGTCCATCACCATCATTGTTTTCGCGCTTCATTTTCATATCCTCTGAAAAAAAAAGGTTAATAAATTTTTTTTAAAGTATACTACTCTTACATGTACTAAGTCTATATGTGCGGTCACGAACAGCAAATATATATAGGACTAGTATGCCAGTTTCTATTGAATCAAACAATACTAAAACAAAGCAACTTTAACCAGATTTGGCTGACTAAGCGCGACAATTTGTAAGCCGAGAGCAGGTTATAATACGTACTCGCAATTAAACAATTTAATTTGGCTTCAGAATATTCATGCCGAATACACTAAGTTTTGTCTAGAGTAAATGTGTTGGTGTTGTAGAAATTGTGCACAACTGCATACAGCCTCCAAGATAAATCTAGAAGCCGTTTATTGAAAGACATGTACATACCCATGTGGGCTTGGTTAAGTCAGCAACGCGCTATTATCAACTAAAGTACTTAGGCGCAAAAGCCAAACATTCAATGCGCACAAAATGCAATTGGATTTTCAATGTACATAATTAATTCCAGTTAACTACACAGTAGCATTAATACATATTCTATACACAAAAAAAAATTACCTAATTAAATACTTGCAAATGCTTTATATCTAACATGTTTATACCAAATTTTTATTATATTTTAAAATAATTGAATTTGGTTTTACAGCTGAGCTTGCCAAAAAGAAAATGTTAAAATTTAAATGCATGTATCGCGCAAAAAAAAAAAATTTACCTTCCTTAATTAGTCTTTTATCAAAATTGTCAAACACAATTATATTTTTTTATTACCGAATAAAAGTTAGTTTAATTAAATAAAAATTATTTGACTTATTATCAATATATAACATTTCATTAAAGATGGACTGTTCAGTAAGGTAAAGTTATTGATACAGTCGCTAAGCTTGATGGCGGCTATTCCATAAAACAATCGAATGTATAGCCAAGTAGCAGTTTTTTTTATGGCTTTAAATATTAAAACAATTAAGCTCTTAGGTTGTAAAACATGGCAATAAATTAAAAAAAAAAAAAAAAGAAACTCTCAAAGCTAAGTAGTAACAGGAGAATTTCTATATTAAATAAAAATAAAATAAATATAATATTAAATAGCAAGCTTTTTATCACGAAAAACATATATAGATCTTATTTTTGACAACTAAAAATTATGCTTCGATAATGGTACAATTTAAAAGTTTTTTAAACAAACATTTAAGCCATATTATTTTTAAGATTGGAAAATGGGGCGATTTAAAAGGACATTCGATATTAAAAAAAAATAGTTCCAATTCGAAATAAAAAAAAAATCAAGAAAAGTAATATTTTATTATAAACAAAGAGTTAATTTGAAAAATATTACCTTTTTTTTATTAAATAACAATCTTATAGACTTTGCGCACCAATATTTTATATTATATTTATATTTTAACGCAATATATACCAAATATTTTAAATAGTCAAAATTGCATAACACTTGGAATGATGTGTCTGAGTTATCACAGCAAACAGGGAACAAATGTAACAGTTCCAACAGATCCAACTTCAGCTCCAGTACAAAAACTAATGAATATATATTTCAGAACTCGTCCTATTTATACGAAAATCCTTATAGATTGTGTATAGTTCGTGGCCAATCAGAATAATAACACCGTATATGGGCCCAACGGAAGCGGAAATGGCTGACCAATAGAAATCGTACAAATGTTTTAAGTGACAATACCAAATACTCAGATATACAGAAAAATAGGGGAAATTGTTCAGTTATGGATATCGGATGCCTAGGCAACCAACCACACAGGTTAATTGTTCTCGCCTGGCCATAACAGAAAATCTAAACAGATAAAGAGAGAAGTCCTATATGTACTATATAAGAAAAATGCATTACTGACTGATTGTCTCATTCCACGCATATATATATATATTTGCGTATATATATATTTATAAAACCACTACTTTACTAAAAATTTTATATATATATTCAAATTATATAGCAATCGTCAACATGTGCGGCCTAATGAATTTATAGTTTAATATTAGGCTGATAACTATAAGCGGGTTTCGGGTTGCGGCGATGCGGTTGGGCTTGATAGGTACATGGATAATATCGCAGTTCTATGAATTTCCGATGCAAATTCAGCTGATGTTTTCACATTATGAATTTTTAAAGACCTTGTGGAAAGAAGTCTGTTTTTGTTTGTCTTTGCTTAGAGAATCATTTTTAAAAATACAATTTGTGAGGGAATATTGCAGAAATTTACAGCCGAGGAGAGTATAAGATATACACAGATTTGCGTTAAATGTCTGTAAAATGCAACAAATTGTGCCGACCAAATCCAATTTCGTTACATTTCGGACAAGATGACGTGGTACATAGACAAGGCCATCATTATTTTTAACTGACGTAGCAAGTTAGCAATACAATAAGGAATATATGCATACATACACAGTCAGCTCAACCAAATTCATGCATTATTTATGTAATTAGAGCAATTTACTACAAGAATCATATTGACAAAACAAAGGGAAAAACTTCTGTCTATGCATTTTCAATAGAAGACTGGTAGGCAGCAGGAAGGCCAGTTACCAATTTTTTTAGGTCAGTTTTTTGCATGTTAATTCGTCCTCTTTCCTTATATGAAGCCTGAGAGATTTTACAGCCGGTTCGCCGCTTGACTAAGCAGATCTCATTATAGGCTAATTAATAGAAAAAATTTCCCAGAGGGTTGATATAAAAACTTTCTGACTTTAGTAACCACTTTTAAGTAAAGTAAAAAAAGCATAACAAATATGTTGTGACTCTAAGTTACGTAAGGATTAATATACTTTGCCTCATGAAATATTGATTAAAGATAATGTATAGGGACCTACTTGCTGGTAAAGCATTATTTTTAGCAAAATATTGACAGCTTCACCGTAGAACCTAAGAGCGCTAAGAACACATAAAAGTCAGAAATCTGTGACTTAAATGATAGGTAGCAATTATCTGCAAATCGTTTTGATTGCTGTACATATTCTTTTCAAATAACTATTGACAGCGCACACAAGTCCGACCAGACCTCACCACAGGTTATTACCAACAACCCCCAATTCAGCGTAAAAATCCGTCTACAGAGCCAACCACTCAACAATAATATATAAAATAATTGAATGTGCCTTCGGCAAAAAAGGTTCAAAATTTTTATGTATGTATTCTAAGGACATGAACAGGTAATACACAGTTTGATTCTCCCACTCATTTCCATTGACCACAATTTTAAGTTGAGAAGCACTCATAGGGGATGGTCACACGGAGCCACGCGGAAACGCTATATTTTATTTAAACCGAAAGAACTCCTGGAATATTTTTATATCCCATGTCCAAGTGTATGTATAGTTTTTTGCGCCCTTCACATCAATTGGGGTCTGCGCTAGCCAGCGTAATTAGATGGACGCTGCTCCAACTAAGTGACGTACATACACAGGTGGTAAAGTGCATTTACACAAACAAAAAAATTTGGCATTTTCAACTTTGAAAATGTTTTAAAAATTGTTGCGGATAAAATATGGAAAAAAAATTAGATTTCGGTTAAAATGAAAATAAATATCTGCTTTTATGATGTTACCAACTAGTCAAACGTATTTACACACATTTTTTGTACGCTAAAAGTATTTACACATTGCAAATAATCCATTTTTTTTTTTTTTGTCAATCGGTGAAAAACTTCAGTTCGAAGCTTATCGCGGGATTCTGTATTGTTATTAAAAAAAAATTTTTTTTCGAATATCGGCAAATAAAAATAACTATTATTTGAGATTAGATCGGAAACAATTCAGAAACAAAACTGAATTTTAAAGTATTTTTGGCGTGAGATTTGTCTAAAAATTTTTAAATATCACAAAAATTGGTCTATAATTTAGTTAAATAAAAAAACACTCTAAAATTATAAAAATAAAACGAAAACTGAATGTAATTTAATAACAATGATTAGGAAATGCAGACTAATGTTGAGAGTAGATGTTGAAAATCCTAGTATCAAACCAGTAAAGTTTGCAGCAGCATTTAAAAATTTAAAAGAAAATCCTATTTTTAGTTGCTAGAATAAAAAAAATAATAAAATAAAAAACATGTGTCATTCGAAAAGTAAGCCTGAAAAACCTAGCAAAGCCTTTTGCATTTAGTAGCATACAAAAAAAAACAAAAAATATTTTACAACTTGTTATCGACAGATAAGTCTACTTTCCAATTCCAGAACCCTTGGTAAGCAATTAATCCATTTACCATTTAAAAATAAAATTGTGACTGCACAGGACTCAACAGATTTGGTAGTCGCACAGTAGTGTTTTGAGATGCTTCTCCAACGATCAAATCAGCGCGAACACATTGATGTTGAAAAATTATGATATTTTCGTCTCGGGGAAATAGATTTTTGCAACCTGTGATTAGTTTTTGCACCTCATCAGACTTTGTCTCATAAAGGACAATTATTAATAATAAAATATTGATATTTCAAAATTATCATGTTTTCTTCTCGGGAAATAGATTTATTTTAACGTGTGACTGGCTTGTGTCAAGGGACTGTTATCTACTACATTTTTAAATGTCGTGGATCAAGGTTTTCTTAATGTTTTCCTAATTTTCTTGAGTGTTGTTCTTTTTAACTAAATTATAGACCGTTTTCGCGATACTTAAAAAATTGTATACAAATCTATTGCAAAAAAACCATTATTAAATACAGTTTTGTAACTAAATTGTTCTCAGACCTACCCTCAAAAGATAATTAAATATATTTAACGATATTCCCAAAATTTTTTTTTTATTAACAATATAGAATCATTCAATAAGCTCCAAATTTAAGTTTTTTAACTTACGGCTGCTTACAAAATACTTTTGTAGAAAAAAAATGCGTGTAAATACGTTTGACTGGTTGGCAACAGTAGTTTAAATGCAGGTATTTTTTCATTTCAACCAATATCTTTATTGTATTGTTAAATTATAAAAATAAAAAACTTGTGTACTCAAAGGCAGTATCCCTGCTGGGTACTTTTTTATATAGTAGAGTATTAAAAATAATAGTAATATTTTGAATCAATTGAAATATAGTAAATTTGTGTGTACTCTCAGTTATCGTATTTGTATTTGATATTCAAATGTTAACTTGTTCTATTATTTTATAATTTATTTGTATATATAGCACTATCGATCATCACAATGGAATATCTCATATAAAAAAAATGTCACAATTCTACATAGTGTAGAAAGATTAAGAGAACAGTTATTAATCTTGTTTCCCAGACGATTTTCTTCATTTTTTAAAAAATGACTATGTTCAGACCAGTGTGTCACCGTGTGTAAAAACATCAAGCAGAAGTTAGATACAATTCACAAATATCAGCGTAGGAAACAAAAAGAAATAGCTGGCATACCTCTGATCGAACCCACATGGCCTATCCACATCAAGGCTGAAAGCTAACCTAGTCTCTTCGACTGTGTTCTGCGGTAGCAAAAAGCATCGCGTGTGTATGTTTTCCACTCTTAAGTGAGTGAAGGATCCCATTGCTGGTGGCTGCTAATAACTAATGCGCTTATAGCGTGTTCAGAGGACTAGACTCCAGTTGTTCACTCGTAAAGCCGTAACTTTACCAACCGTAAACTTTATCCAACTGTTCACTCAATATTCTTATTTCCCTACAACTATTTTACCAAGTTGTTGATTTATTATAAAGCTTCAACTGAAAAGTAGGTGTCCCTGCCACCAAAACTCCAGAAGTGAATTTCTTAAACCTTGTTAATAAAGATTTTGGTAAGGTTCACTAATTATCGTGTTGTAGATTGAAGCATCGTAGTCACTTATCTGTATCTGTGCGACTAATTAATGACAACCGAGATATCAATAAATATCTCTTATTGTTAGACAATAGTATTTGCTAAAAGATATACATTTTTCAGGATTTACGTCGAAAACTTATGGCTTACAAAGCCAGTGTTAATGCATTATGACGCAGGCACATATTTTAGCAGTTTAAAATAAAATACAAAAATCTAAACATACAGAGGTGGTCAAAAGTCTTTACACAAACGAACATTTTTTGAAGTTTTAACTTTGAAAGCGTTTTTATTCTT
>JAWNPV010001340.1:0-10686 GCA_035078785.1 Collessia kirishimana
GGGCAGGGAAATGGCCATGGCAGGTTTACCCAAGCAAGTGGTAGAATGAAAGAAAGCAAACAACAAGCGGCAGATGCCGCGTCTTTTAGAATTCATAGTCATTGGAGGAAGTATGAGTTTTTCGAGGCATTAACCGCATATGCCGCTGCATTCTCCAGCCGTCACTAAATTTCCCTGTCAAATGCACAAAAAGAAAACAAAAAGAAAAAAAAGAAAAAAAGTCTTTGAAGTCGAGCGGCTCGATATGCCCGCCTGCCATGGCCATCATCTTGGCTAATTGGATTTGCTTCGTTCGTTTCACAGTTTTCGAGCTAATAAAAACCTTAACACAAGTATTTTTGTTCATTTTTATTGCAAATTGGCCTAAAAATAATTACTTATTTAGCGTCCCTCTGTCTCTACCTCTCCCTCTCCCCCAACTCTAACCAGGAAACATAAAAATCGAAACGAGAAGCAGAAACATGGTGTAAAGCCTAATGAATAGCTCCAGAGACCAGCGACCAGAGATAGCTAACTGTAACATATAATTGCGTTTGTTGTGGGTGTGTGTGTGGGTGTGTAGGCCGACCCACCACCCCCTCCTCCTCTGACCAGCTGACGGGTCAATTCGTTCGTCCATTTGGCACGTCTTATGGACTAACATGCGTACAGATATATCGATAAAAGAATTAACTAAATCGTGACTGCCACTTTGAACATGTCGCTGCCATTAATTATGGATGATGACATGCTTAGGCTACAGCTACCGCTTGGACAAACCAACGGACAGAAGCTTCCGCATTCAAAGTTGTTGTTGTTGCTGTTGATTTTATTAGCTGGCTGGTTGGCTCGCTTTCGATTAGGCCAACATGTGCCACCTAATTAAAATCGACTTTTTGCCATTAATGCCTCAAATCAAATTAGCATCTTTGGCAACAACGAAAAAAAAATTCCCTTTTCGTAGAGTTTATAGAGCGAAAGTTTCAAAAGATAATTGATGGGGCGGGGGAAGAAGCTTCAAAGCTTCGTCTTTAATTTTCTATTTAATAATGAAATTTTCTGTTAACCAACAGCAGCAGATCAAGAGGAGTACAAAGCTGTACAGTTTCTTATGTCCTAGGAGAGCACCTAAAAGTTGGCAGCTAGTAGCTTAGAAAATTCCCATTTAAAAACCAGAATTTCAACTGTTTAAAGGAAAAACTTCGCTCAGTAATTTGGCCTGCAGGAATCTCATATTCAAAAATCCTTAAATTCTTTTATTACCGCTCTCCCCACCCCTCCCCCGCAGACAATGCCAGAGTTCAAAGGCTAGACATTTGTACAAGCCCTTGGCTACATTGGGGTCCTGCCTGCCTGCCTGCCTGCTTTGAAATAAATGGCCTGGTGCAATTACTTAGCCTCAGTTCTTCATTATGACCTCAAATTAAGAAGCGTCTACAATTGCAACTTGAGGCCCCGAATGTGTTGCAGCCTGATTGAGGCATGCAGCAAAGGCTTCTATGTAATTTGTATGCACATGCCAAGGAGGGGGGGGGGGGATGAGAACGGGAGACACAAATCTCTTCGGCCTGCAGCACGTGACAGGACCAATACGGTTCAACAGCATAGACAGCAACAGTAACAGTAACAACAACAAGGACTCGGACAACGACAACGACAACGTTAACGACATCGGCATCGGCATTTTCCAAAAATCTACACAAAGAGAAAACATAATTATAAACACATGTTGCGCCCACACACACACACACACACATATGTAGGTTTGTATAACCAAAACACACAAGTCCACATGGGCGACAACCATTTAGACTGGTCCTTGCTGGCGGTGCCCCACAGCTGAATTACGTAGAATGCAGGCAGCTGCAGTTTCTTACTTGCTTGATAGCCAGCTGTCCTTACTCTACATTTATCTACTGCTGTAGCCCTTGTGGTGCCCCACAGCTGAATTACGTAGAACCTAGACAGCCTTTCCCTGTAAACATTTTGTTATACAACTTTGTTGTAAAGTAAATTGCTCGATAGCTAACTGTGTTATAAGGATTTATCTATTGCTGTGGCCCTTGTGGTGCCCCACAGCTGAATTATATACACATGTATGTTAGTGTAGCTCTGCTTAGAGAGGGAATTGAATGCTTTAATAACTGTCAACCAGCTACAAGGCATAGCTACAGCTCTAAAGGCCCCACACAACCAAATCGGCTTAAAGCTTTTGTCTTGCAACTTGCTTTATACTAAACATGACCACCCTAAAGGTAATGCAACCTGCATACAATAGAAACCTTCTTGTCCTGTGTGTGTGAGTGTGTGTGTTGATATCAGAGCATTTTTGGGTATTTTTGCCAAGTATTTTGTTACGTGTTTTGAATTTCCAAAAAAACTTTTGTGTTTCTATTTTTATTTTTGCCGATCTTACTGTTGCTGCAACTTGGTCTAACACAGACAGACAGACAGACCAACGTTGTTGCTTGTTTATTTAGTTGGACCAACCGACTACACACATTTTTAGTTTCTGCCTGGCCGACCAAAAGGTAAAACAGACACCGACAACTTGCTCTTGTGTTATTGGATACCCAACTGTGTGGGTTTCTCCTCACCTGACAAGGGGGGGGGAGAAATTAATTCCAAATATGGCATTTCAAAGGCAATTTTAACATCGATGATTAATTTCGCAACGCACTGGAGCTTAGAATATTGCCAAATGGCTCTTCTGGCTGGCGAATATTTATTAGTTCAGTTGACAATCGCAGCAAAATGTGCGCACATTTTTCATATTTCAATTCAAACAGTTTTTCTCTCGTTTTTTTTTTTTTGTTCATCTCTTGTTGTTCCCATTTTCACATTGCACTTCCCGTTATGCTCTATCCAATGATGTTTTTATTAGAGGAAGCAGAGACAATATTGTCATACATTAAGGCATCGATAGCCCTGGTCCTATCTAATGGGGATCAGTGGTGTAGACTTTGCTGCTTTGTCAGTTTAGTGTAGAACAAAACACGCTTTGTTATACCACAGCTGCAAGGGTATTTAAGCTTTCGCTGTGTAGAAACTGGTTAAAGATACTTTATCATAATTTTTTCTCTCCCTCTCTCTCTCTCTCTCTCTGTCTCTTTTACAATTCTAGTTAATGCCCACGCACAGTGTGCACAGATGCATACAGTTGGAGCTCAGGGACATTGGCTTTGGGGATGGTGATGGTGATGGGTGGCTGCCTGGTTGGGGGGCTTTGAAATGGAGTCGCAGCTTTTGAAATGTGTTGGTGTTGCAGAAGCATAAAATTTCACCATCAAATTGAAAGCATTAGTTTAATCCATCTATCAGGCATAGGGGGGGGGGGGCCATTGACGGTCTATCTGACAACCAGAATGCATATCCTGGGGGCTCAAAAGACTGTATTTATGGTAGCCATGGTAGCGACTTAATAATTTATTTATTTTAATTATATATTAAGGGAAATAAAATTTATAACTGATCTATATAAATTAGATTTAATAGTCAAGGGAAGGGAATTTCCGTTTAATTTAATTAGAACAATGGAAACGACCAGTTGAGTAGGGAATAAAGCGTTTACCATAGTCATCCAAGAATGATTTATGGTTTGAATATGTTTACTGTTGGTTAATCAAGTTCTTCACTGCCTAATGGACTAAATTAAGGATGCGTGTGACCTTTTCTTGCTCTCCATTGTTACTTTATGGTATTTTCTGCAAATAAAATATCTTCAACTGCAATTTTCAAGCAGAAACTCTTATCCTTCTCTGCTTCTATCCTATCTAAGGGGAGGGCGGGGAGAAGCCACAACTGACAGGGCAATTGTCAAAATACTTTCCACTTGGCCAGGCCAGACAGAATACCCATCTGTCTATTGGAGAAGGACTGGGGACAACAGGACTAAGAATGGCCTACCAAATGGAATTGACGTTTTGGTTTTTGATTATGGCGACCTCTGCGGCCTACCCTCCCTCAATCCTCCCCCCCGCAAATTCACTGATTGAAAATCTCTGGGCATCAATCAAAAAGCTTAAAACACACTCTGGACTCTCTGGCTCTCGGGCCAGTGCTGATGATGATGAGTTGAGGATGATGGTTGTGTGTTGGCTAAATTTGTACAGCATTTGGCTATAAAAATGATTTAATTGGTTAGCACTTTTCTGGTCTGGCCACAAATCAATTGGCCATTTATAGACAGAGAAGACAGAGAAGACAGAGAGAACAGAGAGGCAGATGAAAGCAACTGGACATCTCTACTCAACTGAACTTGAGTTGACTTGACTTGGGTTGACCCACTCGCCCTACCATCACACCTGTGCAGAGCTGCCCAGCTGCCCATTTGACTTGCATTTATTATTATTCATGAGCAGCCATCAACACCAAACAATGTTCCCTCCGGAGCCTCTTCGACGCTCTGGCTGGGCTGATAACAACAACTCGTTCAGGCCTTGATTGTCCCTTACCAATGGGCGCTGACATTTCCGCTTGCCAAATGCAAACGGAAATGTCGCAAAAAAAAAAGAAAGAAAAGGAAAAAAAAATTGACTAACTCTAAGGTTGTGGGGGAGGAGGAGGAGGACGTTGCTGCAACTGCCAACTGCTTTTGTTATGAATGATGATGGAAAATCTGGCAGCAGCAGTGGCAGCAGTGGCAGCAGCATCAGCATCAGCATCTCAGCAGCAGCAGCAGCAACTGTGCCGCCAAAAAATTTTTAAAACGAATTGGCCGACAAAGGAAAACCGAAAAGGATGACGATGGCGGTGGCGATGGCGATGGCATGTGGGTTGCCATGCCGAGTAACTGGGTGGGTGGGTCCCACCATAATGTGGTGATTCAATTCAGTTTGTGCAACGAGCAGGCAGCCAAACTTTGAAAAATGGTAAGACAAATCTGTAACGGGCACGAGCGAGTCGGGCACAAAAGTAAGCACATCAGATCCCCCCCTGCTACCAGCTCCTATTCCTAGCCCAGCTGGGTTGGGCGCCTGTCTTGCCCGGCTCTGGTATTGGTATTGAAATGCAAATGGTCGCTGCCGAAATTAAATTATGTGGAAGTAATGATAACCCTTCTCTGCTAGACCCAAAGGGGGCCGAACATCGAAACGGACATTCCAGGGACAGGAGTACAGGAGCGCTACAGTCACCACCATGGGAAGGCCCATCGAATATCATATCAAACTAATGAAAACAATCAAACTAATTTCCTGGCCATTAAAACTTAAAACAGCTGTGCTCTCTCTCTCTCAATGAGCCTTAAACGTTCGTTTATCTTGTATAAAAATCCGTCCCTGTGTCCATGGCTTTCCATGGCATTAACTGGCGACGCAACGCCCTTTTTGGCAGCTGTCTTCTTAGCGGATGGTGGACTGTGGACTGTGGACAGCGGACTGTGGACTGTGGAATTGGGAATTTAGAGTTGCACTCACACGGCCTCGTTTTTCTGACGCGCTTCAAAAATGCAAAATGAATTGATGTAGGTGTGGCGCCACCATCAACGGTAATTAATTGTCCTCAAGTGTCCTCAACCAAGTCAATGAGCAGCAAAAAGGTGCAAACGACTGCCCACCTGACTGTGCTCATATCTTAGGCCTGCAATTTGGTGGAAATGTCTTTGGCAGCTCAACTCTTCTATCCCATATTTTTCTTTCTTCCTTTTAGGATGATGATGATGATGATGATGACGGGCTTGGCTGGCAGACAATTAAAGGGTAGTCGGCACTGTACGTGATCTATTTGTGGCTACACTTGAAGAAAATTTATGGCAACATGTTGACCTAGAGATAGAGAGAGAGAGAAAGGGAGCAGAGAGCAGAGAGCAGCCTAAAGACAGCAAGGGAAATTTATTAGAGAAACTTTTCCTCATCGTGCATCTGACTTAAGCACACTTAATTCAGCTGTGGGGCAACTGTACACAGATCCCTGGCTGCCCTCTCCAAAGGATTTTCTTTCAGTGTTTGCCTGGACAAAAGACAAGCAGATTGTGTGTCTAGTGATTGACTTAATGCTAATTCGCGATGCGATTGTTTCCAAATTTTTGGAAACAGCAAACCAATTTCATCATAATTTTTTCTGGTGAGACCAGCGCAGTCGTTGGCTGGCTGGAGGCTGGAGGACAAAAGAAAAGACAACGCTGAAGCTATAATCCACTCAAGACATTGCCAGCTACTTAAGAAGAGGCTACAATCAGTTGTTCTGTTTTGTTTCCCCCCTCCTCAGTCCCACTCCAAGTAAGAAAGGACAGCCTGTGTGTCTATGTACTGCTGTCCAGGGCTGCAGTCGCCCCCGCCCCCGCCTTCGGTCGGTCCGTCAACAGCAATTCACAAAATTGTTTTCGTGACTTAAATTTTTGCGTGCTGGTTGAACGTGTTTGGAAAGCATATGATGTGATTTGCCATCAAATTGAGTTGTCTTGTCATTGTCATGCCCGTTTCCTGTGACTGAGACACCAGCCAAAGCCTGAGCCTGAGCCTGAGCCTGGACAACAGAGCCGCACAGATACATAGATAGATGGCGATATGTATGTGATATTGCCTTTGGGTTTGCCTGCCTGCTGTCAGCCAGCCAGCCAGTCAGCCAACCAGCTGAAATGCAATTAAATTTAGAAAAATATCAGCCAGTCCTGCCCGGCCCTGCTGATATAATAGTTTATAACCATAATAATACCCAAAAGTAGCTGGAAGCAGCAGCAAAAGCAGCAGCAGGAGCAGCAGCAGGAGCAGCAGCAGGAGCAGCAGCAGCATCAGGAGGCACGAATGGTTGCCAAGTGGTGGCAGCAAGTAAAGTGCTTGTTGCCTTTAAATAAATACTTTCAACTGCTCAAGAAAATACCAGAGCAGTTTGCTTAGGCATAAACTCAACACAAGAGAGAGAGAATTGTGGCAAGTGAAACTCAAACTGAAGGCTGAAGGCTGCTGTTGCCGCTCAGTGTAAAGCGAAAAGTCTTGAGTAAATTGTACAACGTGTACATCATTCTGGCTAAGATACATTTTGTATGGCAACTAAATTACACTATGCAAATATTTATCATACAAGCAAACACACCCACACACATCCACACACCCATACACACCCACAAAGCCCAGAGCTGAAGCCTTACTTGCCTACACTGAGGAAAATCTCATTTCATTTGAGTTGAGATGCCAGGTAAAAAGATTTCGAATAGCCAAACAGCTTGACTAACCAGCAGGCCTTTTAGCCTTTTAGGATGCCTTGCAGTCGTTTATTCTTTCAGTGTTTCGGTCCAACACCTACGACTTGGGTGGGATCCTTCTTGGTTGGCTAACATTCAACATATGTGTCCAGCTGCGACAATTTAAGTCAAAACAAAACAAAAAGAGTCGGTAAAACAAATGCCAAAAGTCCTGGCCATAGCCATAGGGGAGGTACAAATGCCTGGGAAAACAAGTTGCCAAAATGCCTAACAGAAAGGACACACAAAGGAGTTATCAACACAAACAAACAGACAAACCGACACTGACAAAGGCAAGTGCGTTTGTATCCTGGTTATCAGGTCAGCAGGAAAGGATATTCAGCTGCAACGATCTGCACAAGGATCATTGATTTCTCAAGAGATTTTCCATGGCACTAACAACTCCAAGTCGTTGGCAAATGAACTTTGAAAACTAATTGCCAAAACGATTAAGGATAACGCGACCCTAAAGGCATAGAGAGAGGGGGAAGCACAATGGATCTCAGTCCACCCAGTTGTGCGGATTTTATAATCATTCTAAGAGCAACATCAAATGCCACAAATATAAACAAAAACCACAAAATTATTTTATGGCAAGACGAGAACATTGTAGAGCGGGCGGCGGGCAACAAACATTTCTGGACACACAAAAGCAAAAGCTTTAAAACAATTAATTATAAATTTATAGAGCTCGCAAGCAGAGTTGACTAGCAAAAACACAGGGCCAGGGACAGACACAGACACAGACACATTTAAATAAACTCAACAAACAAAGCCAACAGATACACACACACACACACTCAACTCAGCTCACAATTTGTTGGTGAAAAGCGAACAAAAACAAACACTGAAAATGGATTTCCATTTAAGGCGGCATGTTGAGCACATTGTTTTTATTAAGTGTCGCATGATATCTAAGCGACTCTCTGTGTGAGTGTGTTTGTGGGTGTGTGTGTGTCATACATAAACACTTCAAGTGGCAATATGATGTGCAACTAATCCGCTGCCCAAAAAATATGTTACAAGTGGGCAGGCAGGCAGGCAGCAGGAAGCAGTAGTCATCATCAAGGGTCAGAGGGCAGCCCCGAAATGGCCCCGGACAGTAGACAAAACCTCACACACACACACACACACATGCCCATCTCGTATCCTTACTAAGCCAACCAGGCACAGTGGAATTGGCCATAGTTACCCAGAGCTAAAGATACATCAAGGCAAGGCCATCAGGTTAAGGATCCTTTCGCCCTGCAGCTCGAACTCGATCGATGCTTTAGCTTGAGTCGACGATTTAGTCTCTTGGGTGGAAGGATAAAACCACGCAGTGAAAATAGCTTCCAACCAAACTGATCAAGGAATATAAAAATGTTTCTGCCTGTAAAAAATCCCAAGACAACTACTGTAGCTTTGTGGCTCTGGAGAGCACACATAATAAGAACAGCTGCCGCTTGGATAGCCCTAAAGGCAGGAGAGGGGAGAGAGGAGTAGCCCAACACAAGATGCCTGCCAGAGTGTGAAGGCGACATGGATGGCCAAGGCATGTGGATGGGTTTTAAGGGCAAATAATGCGCGCTAAATACATAGTTTGAAAATAGTTGTGAACCCTTTTGCCTTTTCATCAACGGCAAACGGCAACAGTCAACAGCCAGCACAGCCAGCACAGCCAGCACAGCCAGCACAGCCAGGACAATCCCAGCTCCACCAACTCAACCTCTGCAGTAAGAGTTGCAAACAAAAACAAAAACCCATGGGAACTACTCGACTCGTGGCTTGGTTGGCATCAACATCCAGCAGTTGCTGTCATTTTCACTTTTTTATTTCTTTCTTTCCTTCCATTTTTTTCCCCTCCCCTCCACCCCATTTCATATGACCCTTTTTGTCATATTTTCTGTAACATTTTGTCAGTGGAGCTCTGTAGGGCCTGGAGGATGGCAGAACTGCACTGCTTAGCGCTGATAAATGAAAGATGACTGTGTCCCTCCCTCCCCCCCCCTGAAGCCCACTGTGGGCATTACCACTTCATTCGAACACCACTTGGCCCACCCCCCCCCTGGCAACACTTTGTATTTATATTTTGAAATTCTATTTGCAATGTGTCTGTGTGAATGGCTGGCAAAATGAATGTTTCAACCGAATAACTAAATGAATAAATGGAAATTAGTGCCGAAAAGGCAACCGCCATGTGGACACAGACTGTGTGTAGACAGAAAAAATTGCTTTACCGCCAGCTAAGCGCTTAACCTTGGCTGCTTGTGGCCTCTAAATGATCGAAGCATCAACTGGAAATTCACTTACCCAGTCAAGATCTATCGATGAATCCACTGTATTGTAGTTGGCTTAGCTGTTGAATGTTTCTTATGGGATGTGACAGCCGAGACTCTCTGAGAACTGAAAGGAGAAACGCTGATGAAAAGATCAAGCGAAATGCCCAGGCATCTATGGATGTCTAAAGACTCTGGATGAGTTTTAATCGAAATTGTTTTAATTGCAGTTTAAATGCAACGATTTATTTCACATTTCGCTGCTTTTTTTTTCTTTTCTTTTGATTGTTTTGCCCCGTTTTTTTAAAGTCAGCTATGGAGAAGGAGAAAGATGAGTGGGGAGGGAGGAGGGAGGACAAAACTTTTGTTGGCAAGCGATGAATATTATCGTCAAGTGAAGCATGTGTGTGTGGGTGGGTGTGTGGGTGTGGATGTGGGTGTGTGTGTGCATCTATCTATCATTAATATCGCTGCAGTCAGCTGCTGCTGCTGCTGCTGTTGCTGCTGCTCCAAAAAAGACTGTTTTATATGGCAAGGAGTGTTGGACAGGAGAGGGAATATCCTACATATATCTACATAAGCAGCCATGAATGCCAACACACCCACGCACACATCTATATATATATATATAGAGCTGCCTGGACATTGTGTTCCCTGGCTGTACCCAATAGCAGTTACTTTGAGGTTTACTGCACTCAGTAGCAGCAACAGCAACAGCAGCAGCAGCGACTGGCAGCGCAGTAACCGACTACTGAACTGAACTGAACTACTGCCAACTGCAATTAATCATTTTTCTATCATTTTCAGATTTTTTACACACTCACACATGCACACAGACACACACACACACAGGCAATCGCCTGCATATTGTAAGCAATATAGACTGCTATGTAGATATCAGAGATTTGGCCAACAGCTGTTGTTGTTGTTGTTGTTGTCTATAAACCAGATATTCAAGATATTTGAAATAAGATCCAATCCAGTTAGCTACACCTTCACAAATGCCGAAGCTTGCATACCCTTGTGGATGGCCTTGAGGTGCTTAAAAGTATTAATGTCTCCCTGGGAGTTACAACATCCTTGGAAAAACATTCCAAGGCTCTAATAGAACACTAATCTATCCCGTCTATGCTGAGTATTCACTGCAGTTGCTCAACAGTCCGTCAGACACATTCAAAGCGATGATAAGTCCATGGTCTGTCGATTCTACATGTATGGGGAGGAAGACAACAATGGTTGATGGGTGTATGGTGCTGGGCTTGATTGTGC
>JAWNPV010001346.1:0-10618 GCA_035078785.1 Collessia kirishimana
GGCTATGGCAGCTCCTATGCCAGAACTAGCACCGGTCACTACGGCCACCCGATTGTGCCAGCGCTCCATGGTGTCGTTGATTAATGTGGCTCGACGACGCCTCTAGGTGGGGCTTTTATAGTTTTCTACACTCGGACAAATGTAAATAGAATTGCGTGCCGCCTAAGGCAAACCAAACGGGTTCTGTCGACTGCTGTCAAGAGCTGCTAACCGTAATTTAAAGGTTTGATAAACTGTGACGAAGGCTTCACTTGCTCTCGCCCTCGTCTTGGATGCTCTGAGAATTATTTTCTCAATTAATTGGCGCAACACTGAACGAAACCCAAGGCTGCTTGGCAGGAAATGTCGATTGCTAGGCTAATGAAGAGCACAGCTGTTTGGATTTTTCTTTTGCACAGTGTAAAAACCTCAGCTTCGTGCTGAGTTAATTGCTGTAGCAATCGGAATAGCAAAATTATATATTCAAAAGTGTAATTTGTAAGCTTTTTAGTTTCTAATAGATAAAATCAATACGAAGATCATTTGCTAGAATAACGTGATGAGAATAGAAAACGAATGGGAACGGCTCAATAGATTGGAGAACCATCAGCTGCCTGACTTACCATACCCAATAGTTAGTATCAGTCGAGTAAAAAACTTTGTTTCGTTTGTTTTTATTTAATGTTTTTGGAAATTTTTATTTAAATCGTTTTTTTTTTTTTTGTCTCCTCTTTTCTTGTGTTTTGTTTTTAGTTGGAATTTACATTTGAATTTGTTCTTTCTGTTCACATAGATTTATTGTTGGTTTCTCCTTCCTCTTTGCTCTTCCTTTCGGTTTCAATAATTTTTAAGCATAATAATTAAATATTTTTTTTATGTTCTTGCTGTTTTGCTTCCATATGTGTTATACAATGTTTATTATTTAATATAATAATTTTTGTTTTTACATAAAAATAGTTGCGGTAAATTAATTATTTTGCTCCTTATAAAGTGTATTAAGTTGGTTTGTGTTTTACTTTTCAACGACACGGCTCAGAGCGAGAGGCAAATAGAAGGTTGACGAGACAGGGAGAGAGAGAGATAGATGCCCTAGGCAACCTCTTGGCATTTTCAATGCTTTTCATTTTAAGGGAAAATATATGGCAAAATCGGCACTTTCTTTCGGGGGGAAGGGGGGAGGAAAGTGCATTAGGAAATACAAGATACCAGACTCGAGACTTAATTGTTAGATTGAAAGCGAGGTTCCAACTTATTTAATCAGACTGCAATGATGAAGGGAAACGTCTCCTTCTATTTGCCTTCAAGTGCTCTGAGGTCGCTGGAGGGGAGCTTCTTGCTTCTTGCATGATGATCTTGGGATCGTGGATGAGATGATATGAGTGAGAGTTTTGCTTGCTTTAATTTAATCTTGAACGTAGATATTCAATTTGTTGTAATTTCCCTTCAAGTTAGGAAATGCGAAATTAAAAATTATTATTTTAAGTTACTTAATAAAATTAGTTTAAAATACATAGTTGGTAGCTTGAGTGTTGCTGTGGTTGCTGTGGGTTGCGGTGGCTCCTTAAGCAGTAAGAAATTAAAAGCAAAAGGAAATCTACAAATAATTGACAAAAGCAAAACAAAGGAGCAAGGAATAAAGCCAAAAACTTTACAAAATTAAACGTCTTTCTCTCTCTCTGTCTCTGAGTGTTGATTAATTAATTTAATTTAAATTTATCAAGAGGGATTTGCCAAGAGTTTTCTTTACAACTTGACAGGACTTGATACGTAGAATTGAAATTAAACAAAATTATTTGCATTGAGCCTTTCAATTCAATCTCAAAATGTTTCCAAAAGTCTGCTGGCTGATCCCAGACTAAGGAACTGACTTGTCCCAGGGCTGGGGACTGTGCTGCAATCCCTCAAGGCTTGGGACAAAGTTTTAGGGAGAAAACAGCGGCTTCTCCTGATCGATCTGCTTAGTCTTTCTTTCAAGTCTTCAGCACAGCTTTATAGCACAGCTTTATAGATTTTTCTCTCTTTAGCTTGGTTTCCCATTATACTCAGGTAAAATAAAATTTTTTCCGAGAAAATCTCTCTTAATTAAATAGTCAAGGCTTTGTCTCTGTCGTGTGGGCTGCTCCCAGAGGCATTGTAAATAGCTTTATCAACAAATCTCTCCTCTGTCTGTTTCATTTTACACTTTCCAGCTGTCAAATTGTAAGCAAAACTCCAAACAGAACCCAAATATAAGCTAAATAAACTAAAGTTGGGCGAGCTCAGGTGTGTAATCATCAGGCAGAGCAGAGCCAGAGCCAATGGGTGGACGTCTTCAATCTGTGTTGGCCTCTCTCCCTCTCTCACTCTGCACACAACTCGTCGCAGCCGAATTGTTTAGTTTTTATAACATAATTTAAATAATTTATTTTATACAAAGGTTTCGTCGTGGCCCCCCAAAAGAACTACAAATTCTACACTAAAAAAAAAAAAATTACAACAAATAAACACATGCTGGCTTGTAGCTTGTTGCTTGTAGCGTAAACTGATTTGTTAGTGGTTAAGTTATCTGGGAGGGGGGGGTCAAGGGGGCAAAGGAAAACACACACGCATATGCCTGGTATGTACATGGGTCTCCAGCCTAAGGTTACTTTACTTAAAGTTTTGTCTTAAATTTCTTGTTTTGCCAAGCAAAGCTTTTTTGTTTCTTGATTTTTCATTTTGCATTTCATATTTTTTTTTGTTTTGTTTTCTCGTGTTTTTTTGTGGTTTTTTTCGATCAAAGTTTTGTTGGTTTTATCTCCAAATGAATACAAAGAAAAAGACTCGCAAATTGCTGAATTCCGCCCACATGGGAGCAGCGAGCGAGCAGCTCCCTGTGCCGCTCGGGGGAAAATCTTTTGTAATTGAATTTTAAAACTTTCACAAATAATTAAAAGAAGTTTTTTCGCTTAAATGGAAAATGAATTTGTTGTTATAAAAGTTGACCAAACTGCCTGCCGCCTTTGGGTTTTAAAAGAAAATCTTTAGCAATTTACGAGCCGTTTTGTGTGTGTGTTTTCTACTGTTGTGTGTGTGTGTGTGTGTGTGTGTGTGTGTGTGTGTGGGATGTGTGTGTGTTGGTCAGCCTGGGCAGCAACTTCAACACTCACTCTGCGATAGATCAATGTCCTTCTTAACACTGCGCGATAGTCGATCCAATTCAGCAGCCGCATCCGTACGGACAGCTAATTTCTCAGGCGTCATAAGGCCATCGGTGCCATTGGAGGTGCGTGGCGTGCCCATGCCGCCTCCGGGGCTGCCAGAACCAGGCGGTCCGCCAGCTGGACCGCCAGACTTTTTATGCAGCAACGAATTGAAGAAGGTGGCCAGGACACCTTCGCCACCCGGCGTTGCAGGCGTTATTTTGGGATCAATCTGTGTGGGGGGAGGGCAAGGAAAGCAGGAACGAAAGATAAGAGAATTTTTCTTGAAGCTGTCAGGAAGGGGAGTTTTACCTTCTTGGGTGAACTCTGTCCAGCGCTGCCTGGTGTTCGTGGCACACTTTTCTGGCTGCTTGCACTGCCGCCCTGCGAACGTAGCGGTGACTCTCCACGCACCTGGCCAACCTGCTTGAGTATTTCCTGCTGGCGGGCTAGAAAGGCCTGTTCATCTTCAGTTTGTACCTCCGCCTCGCGATTGGAGACGGCCTAGAAGGGGGCAGATTTGCCATTGAATGATCAACGTTTAGGAAGAGAAAACTCTCTGGTTTACTCACCTTACGGGTGGGCGGCGCCTTGATGATGTCCGTATAAGAGTTTTCGGCCTTGACCGCATGCATGTTCTCATAAAGAATACTAATCTTCTTCAAGCTATCCCAGCCAGCCGGACTAGAGGGAAGAGAGGAATGGGAATTACTTACAGGCAACCAGATAGAGGGGGAGAGAGGAGGGAGACTCACATGAGTACCGCATCCTTTTCAACGACTAGCGCTGGCGTACGGAATGGTAAACCATAAATTCGATGCGTTAGATATTTATAGAGGAGATCACAGTTTTTATCTTCTTTGACGCTGGTGTAGAAGAGCGATGTGCCATGCCGTAGGCAAAAGTTTCGTATCCATTGCTGTATGAAATCGAAATGCTCATCGCGGTATTCGTATTCCTTTTCCAATGTGGTCATATAGTCGGTCTGATGGATGGGAAAAATCAAGAATCTCATTCTCTCAGGGGTTAAGGATGGTGGCATAAATACCTGTGTGACGACAACGACGATGTAGAGGCCCAGATTTGTTATTAGTGCGTCTTCGGTCAGCGGCAACAGATCATCCTCATCGATGGAATTGTTGCGCATGGTGCGTTTAACTGGCGATCCCGGATCGAGATCATCGCCAACCTCACAATAGCTTTGCCACGTCGTTGTTAGACGTTGACGTGCCGCCTCCTTCTCTTTGGGATCCAGCTGAAGGCTGTCAATGTGCTGGCCAAGCACCTTAATCCATTGATTGAGCTGCTCTAACCAGCCCCAGGGCTGTGTCATCGAGACTGTGAGTATGACGAGGGTGTGTGCATAGTTCGTTTCGTTAAGCGCATAGTGCAATAGATTTGTATGTCCTGGATCGCCATCCAGGACCCAAACGCCCAGGCGCGTCATATCTACAGGAAGAAAACCAAATTCCAATTCAAGTTTAAACCGCTGCAACATTGAGTCGCACTCACCGTCTCTGTACTCATCCTTGACATCAATGTAGGCATATTCAAGGCCAGAACCCTTCTTGGGATCCTCAACACCTTGCAGCTTGGCAATGAGTGTCGTCTTGCCGGTGGCATTATCGCCTAATACTAATACCGATTTGTTTGATGGAAGTTTTGTGCTGCCTTGTGTTTGTACCTCGCTCAATATCGCAGACCTGCAAAGGCAAAACGAAGGGGGAAAAATACTGGGTCAGTTGGTCATAAAAATTCTGTGTGTTTTTTCCTGGGAAAACTTTGTTTAGCCAACTCATTTACTCATTCTAAGCCACCACGCAATCTAGCTAATTACAGAATCAACTGGCAATTTATGTCGCCAGGCAAATGGTTTTTTCAAAGCTTTTTCTTTAGACCTATTGACCTGCGTCAATATTTTATGTGGGGGGGGGCCGGCCAAGCCATCTTCATCCAGAGTCCAAGGTAATCGCATCGTTTATTGCAAGCGAATCAATCCAATTAAAATATTTACAATTGCCAGGCCGTCAGTTACCTAGTTGACATGCAAATCACCTGCCCGCCCGCCTGGACATTCCCCAATTCCCAGATACGACCATGTGACCTGTCCTATATACAATGCATGAGCCCCGAGCAGCTGAGGCTTTAAGTTCTTCGTGTCACCGCTATGCGAAAAATTGCGAATACGAATATCGATTGGCCACTTTAACTGCTTGTATTTAGCTTCTTCTCCTTCATCGAGACTCCCTACTGCTTGCTCTGTGCTGGCGTTGTAATGTTGGGTTTAAAGCTGCCTTCCCCATGGCCTGCACAGTGGGCTGTAGTCGGATGATGTTACCACAGGCCTAAAGGCAGCATCGATGGCTTCAAGCTTAACGGCTGAGTTTACTGATTTCTTAGCTTTGCTGTTGGTAAATATTTCCCTGGAAAATTCCACAGCAAAGTCACACCACTGTTCCTCACAAAGAGAGAAAGAGAGAGAGAGAGAGGGAGGGAGAGCGAGGTGGCCACCTTTTAAATGACGTTTTTATTCCCTATAACTAATCCTTATGGTGGTGGTTGAGTTTTGTGGGTAGCTTCACACTTGCCAGTCATGCAAACGACACCGTTTTTCCCCCTCCTAGCTCCCTAGCCGTCCCACCCCATTACCCATTGGCTAGGCCGGTTGGCATGGTGCACGAAAAGCCCAAACGAAAAATATTTTCCCCAGCGCGGTGTTTTTTTTTCCAGCATTTTGTTTGAAAAGTTATGGGAGAGTCAGTTGAAGCGTGGACATAGCCAGAGCTGCAAGTGCATCAGAGGATCAAACGACTACAGAATAGACAACTCTAGAAGGGATGAGCTTGCTGGTGAAGCGTCGCTCGCGTAGCGAGACGCGCACAGAGCAAACGATGCCATTGGAGACGCAACAGCAGCTGGAGCAGGAGCAACAACATAAGCAGAAGCAACCGCTGCTAACCCCTGAAGAGCAACAGCAGCCTTTGGGCCGACTTGGCCTGGGCATGGGTCGTAGGAAGACCTCCGCTGAGCTCATCAGCGAGGCCAAGATGTATCTGGGTGATCTGGGTACGGCCAGCAGCATACAGCTGATGACAGCTGGCGGTGCTCGCTTGGTCAGCACCCGGCGACCCATAACACCCAGGGAACCGGGTCGTGTGCTCTATGGCAAGGTGGCTCTGGCTGGCAGACCGCCTTCTGCATTCAGCATGCGTTACTTACAGAACGAGAAGCCTCCAGTGACGCCACCAACACCGGCCAATAGCAACAGCAACAGTGGCGGCGGCGGCGGCGTCACAGTCAGCAATCGCCGCCAACAGCATTTGGATAGCAGCACCAAGCCGCGTCAATTGCCAGCTATAGAAGGATCAGGCTATGTGACGATTAATAAGCAGCCGCCGCCTACACGGAATGGTGATTTGCTGTGCCAATCCAGCACGGAGACACTGATTGAGCTGCTCAAGCAGCATGCAGGCCTCAAAGATTGCAGCAATGAGACTGCCAAACACATCAATGCGGTGAGTTAAGGGAATGAGAATCCCACCATCCAGTTGGCCATTCTGATTGCAAATGCTTCCTCCGTGTCAGATACTCCAAGAGTTGTATACTCGAGTGCGTAAACAGGAGAAAAGTTACAAACGCGGCTTCATATTGGGTGGACTGTATGGCCTGGTAGAGTGTACATCGCCGCGAGTGCTTTTGGCTGTGGCTCGGGTTGTTCTAGCGGTAAGATTTCCACCTCTGGTCCAGGCAAGGCAAAGAGCTAAAGTTTCGTCCTTTCGCCCTCAGCTACGCGTTACGGGCAGCAATTTAACTGGAGCCTGCAAGCTGATCTTTAAGGTGGCGCGTCATGAGCAGCACGATGGTCTATTCCATGAACACGATGTTTTAGAGCTGTTGATCGATGGCCTGGGTCATGCCTCGCCATTGGATGAACCCGAAGCCTGTATCTATGCTTATGGTTCCATACGATTTCTGACCGCCAGCAGTGCCCAAGAGCGCGACGATGCTTTGAATCGGAATTGGACAGGCGGCTTGGAGGGGCCAGCAGTTGACATCAATACGACAGCTAAAGTTCCAGCTCCAGTTCTTGTGGCTGCCTGCACACGCAAGCTGAATGGCCAGCAAACGTTGGTGACACGTCTGGCCCGACATGGAGCCGTCGAGTTGATGATCCTCCATTTACAAATGCTCAACGAGGCGGGGGCCACACGAAAGCTAAACGGACCACCGTTGCATACGCTGTATCAACTGTCGGCTGCCTTACGCGCCTTGGCCGATGTCTCGCTCCAGCATTTGCAGGACGAACAGCTGCAGCTCAGACTGCAAATGTCCTGTCCACACTTGATACGGGCAGCGGAGATATCCATGGGGGAGCTAGAGGTTCAGGCCAACGTAGTGCGGACCCTAAGGTGAGTTCACTGTGCAAGGGGTCTTTAAGCTTTAACCAAGTTCTGTGTTTAGCGTTTTGTCCGAGGATGTCGACTGCTGTGAGACTCTGTTGAACTATGCTGCACGCATAGGTCAGCTGTTGGGTCCGTCTTGCGGCCAATCCCAGAACAGTGAACGCCTCCTGGCCGTCCTCAGTCGCCTGGGCTATATGCTGGGTAATATATTGGCCAAGCATGAGACGGCTAGAGTCCAGGTAAAGCTTAGCTAACCGATCATTTGCTTCTCTGTGTTATGGTGCCTCAATCCTTTCAGTATTTTCACAACGATGTGGCCATGGAGTATTTGCTGAATGTCCTGGATCAACTAAGCAAGCGTACGCCCTTGACTGAAGCCTTGCTGGATGCTCAAATCAAGCTCATCCGTGTGGTGGCCAATATGAGCGTTAATGCGGAGGTTGGCGCTGGCTTGGGTAACGTTCACAGCCTGGGACATGTCTTGCTGAAATTGCTTAGGGAAGCCAGTGGTGGCTTAAAGGGCAAACAGGTAGGCGAACGCATTGCTGGGTTTCTCCAAGGCTAATGAACGTCTTTGCAGCCTTCAAACTGTGCAGCCCTGCAGGAACTGCTCCATGCCACGCTGGGTGCCTTGCATAATCTGTGTTTCTACCAGGATAAGCAAACCGAATCGCCAGCTCTGGGCTCATTGCAGTCGCTGATCAATGAACTATCAGCAGCTCTGGCCGATGCATTGGTTGGCTGTCAGGCTACCACCAGCAAGGTAGAGCTGGTTCGTGTCTTGGGTAATTTGACGCGCAACGAGCAGGCACGTCGGTGCTTCTGTGCGGCTGGTGGACTGGCTCTAATGATGCAGCAGCTAACGAGGCAGGCAGCTGGACAGGATTATGAGCTGCGCACCTGTGCCATTGGTGTGTTGGTCAATCTGCTGGGTGATGGCGAACAACGCGGGCCATTTCTACAGCTACGAGGAGCTGAACTGCTGGCCTTGCTGTTGCGTGGATCGTTGGAGCAGGAGGATTGGTTCCTGGCCAATATTGTGTGCCAGGCCCTGTGGAATCTGCTGATCGATGCCCAATGTGCAACGACGTTAAGTCAGGGCGGCAGTAATATACTGGATGAGGTGAGCGATCTGTTGGCCGATTATTTAGACGAAGAACGTCTGGCGATTAATGATGAGGAACACGATAATGACCAGGAACACGTAGGGGATGCAGAAGCAGAGGATTCATCATCGCATGATGCATTATGGGAGGATTTTGCATTGGTGGCCACCGATTTATTGGAACGCATACAAAATACAAGTCACATCGATAAACAGCAGGCAAAGCGAACGCCAACGCCGCCGTTGCCGCCTATCGATAACGATGATGACAATGATGTGTTCATTGAGGAAATGTAACTAAATCGAACGATTAAATTTGTATCTGTAATCGATAAATAATTAATACAAATAAAAGAAGCCAATATCTCATTACACTATGCTACAAACCAACAATATGATTGAGAAACCTAAAGAGAAATTAGAGGGAATTTTTTTTTGTAAAGACCAATCTAAGATGTTAATACATCAGGTGTCAGGTTATCCTGGGCAAGACAATCGAAATGCAGAAAACATATTTTTTGTTGTCTAGTGTAATTTAAGCCGTGAACTGCTGTTTTGCACCTGAGAGCCCTCTAGCGAAGAAATATGTATAGCAGCGGACATATTCGAATGATGACAACATCACCAACACACACACACACACACACACACATGCCACCACGCACTGCTACCATAGACCATAGACCCGGGGCTTTAAGCCGAGGCTAGAAAATGCAAATTCCAATTGGACGACCAAATCTCGAACAACTGCGCCATCGAGCTCAAAGCCTCGGCTGATTGTTATATTTGCTTTGCCTGTTAGACATTCAAAAAACCAACAAAAACAACAACAACAACAGCACTGATAAAGACTCTAATAAAATTATTAACATATGTATGTATGTATGAGAGTTGCTTAGTCTGCCCGTCTGTCTGTTTGTCTGTCTCCCCTCCCTGGGGTCTCTGCGCTGCTCTGCGCTGTAAATGATTCATAGTTTTCAGTCAGAACGCTACTCTTGCCCTCTCGCTTGCGCTCATTGTGGCTTTCGCATGGTTAACATTTTCTAATTTGAAGAGCCCTGGTTTCCCAGTTATTAATTGTTGTTAAACGAAAAAAAACTTTAAATAACAGTTTGGCAAACGTGTTTTGAGGTTAGATTGTGGCAAACACCCCTCCACCCATTGCCCCGGCTGTTAGTCACCTGTTTTGTATGACAACATTTACTAAATTTAACAGAGCAGCGAAAGCAGCCAGCAGCCAGCTGATTTCGCTGTTACACGGCCCATTGAGGTGAGGGTGCGGGGCCACTGGGTGGGTGGGTGGATAAATGGGGTGGCCAAGGGTGTGGTATACAGTTTGACAAGTGCAGCCCGTGCCGGCACACTAATACACACGCATTGCCATTGCCATTGATATTAAGGCTAAGCGAAAAGTTAACAGCAATTGTTGCAAACGTCAGCTAAAGAAAGTCAACCGAACAACATAACGGTTTAATGGAAACACTTACCAGAGGTTTTCCTTTTCGGAGGTGGATGCATCCTTCTTTTTAGCTGTGAAGGATGATGTCAGCGCATTGCTTCCTGTGCCCGTCATTGTCTGAGTGCCGCTGTCCATAGCCGTCCGAATTGCCGTGTTTTAAATGAATCTCGCTTACTTCTGGTCCAATTTTTCTTTGTAGCAGCTAAGGATGCAGAGCACAGAAATGTTATAATGTAAGCAACATCCAACATCCAAAAAAAAAAATATCAAAGAAAAGCTCACACACACGCAGCCACACACATATACACGCACTTGCACACACACACTAGCTGGCATCAGCCAATCAGAATAAAAACAAACCCAAAAACACTTTACATTGAACTTGAGTTGTGGTTGCTGCGGGCTGCAGGGCGACGTTGCAGTTGCACTTTTTTTCTTTTGTTGTTTCGTTGCAAGGTGTCAGCAACAAAAAAAAAAAAAAAAAAGAAAAAAAATAGAACCACAAACGCCG
>JAWNPV010001348.1:0-10616 GCA_035078785.1 Collessia kirishimana
GAATGAGGATGAGGATGACAGCAAAGTATTTTGTGAGGAAAAAGCTTGAATAGCTGGAGGGGCTTGGTGTTATCTCTGACCGGGCATTATGCTGCGTTGCATGTGGCACGATTTTTGCTTTGTCAATATGCAGATGATGCAGTTCAACAGAACAAAACCGAATGGCAGCAGCAGCCAACACAGAGGGGGGGAAAATGGAAACGGAAAGCAAAAAGAAAAAAAAGAAGAAAAATTTATGCTTAAAATCGTTTTCCATTCGACATTGTGTGTGTGTGTGTAGGTGAGTGTGGACTGCACTTTGTTTCGCAAAAGGATTTTCTATGTTTTCCAACGGCTTTTGTGTGCCGCTTAGCACACATACCAACACACACACAGGCACACCCAGTGCGACCACAGAGAGCTTTTAGTTTTGCATTTTAAGCACTTTGGCTTAGGTATTTTGCCAGCTTTTTTTCTCTCCCCCCCTTTGTGTTTCCCCACCACCCACCAGCAAAACGCAAAAATCATTCAAAAATCTCCATCATTGGAGATCTCTGCCTGTGTGTGTGTGTGAGAGAGAGAGCAGGGATTATAGTTGAAAATTCCTGTACAATAAACTTAAATTTGGTCGTAAACAGAGAGCTTTTGGCTTAAGGTCTCTGCTGGCCAACAGACAGTGAAGCAGCCTCAAGTGGCTGCCATATGGAAGGTGCCAATTGAAAGCCCTTCAATTGGCTGCTAAATGAAGAAAAAGTGTAAAAACCAAGCAGCAGGTCGGAAGAGAGGGAAAAAGAGTTTTCATTAAAGAATTTTACCATAAAGCTGCGCTGGTGAAAGTTGCCAATAGAAATTCGCAACCAGCAGCAGCAGCAGCAGCACAAGAGACAGAGAAACACCCAGAAGCGCGACCTTTGAAAGAAAAACAATTTAGAAGAAAATTGCTGGCAATTTTACTCTCACTTGATGGTCTTAACCAGCGTTACACAGCGGCTGCCTGCCTACCACCAACACCATGAGAGATCAACTGACGCTTCCTGTTCTTCTCCTCTACGCTTCCAGGGTTTCCTTGACCATTTAAATGTCTTTCAGCTACGTCGATGAGATTTTTTTTAGCCCCAACTATAAATCGAATTCTCTCATTGCCAAGAATCGCAGCAGACCGGTTCGATCCCCTTCCCCCCTCTGCCGACCAGAGAAATCAGAAATCTGCAAGCCAAAGACTTGGGGCTCATAAATCGTTCCATCATCAATGACAGCATTGACAACACCATTGGCCATCCATTTTGGTGGCTCCACATGTCCACATGCCCATTGGCAGGGCGGGGAGGCAGGGGGGAGGGGATATGGGAGACTTGCAGTTGGACTTGAATATTTTTTCTCATTTATTTTGGCTGAGCGAGTCTAAGACATGAAATTAATGCAATTTACTTACAAAATGCGCCATTAAAAGCGCATAACAAAGTCAGTGAAAGAGAACAGCGATTGTGTAGGTTTCGGGCCACATCGGGTAGATGGCCAGGGGCGGCGGCAGCGGGAACCAAGAGGGGATACACATAAAGCAATATGAGCTTGTCGTAGTCACAGTGTCGCCTTTGTCTGTCTGTCTGTCTGTCGGTTGGCTTCATGTGAGAGCGTAATTTAATGCCAACTGCAGCGTCTTTGGCCCCATGGCCTGGTGAGTTCCCCTCCTGCCGCCTCCCCCCCTCGCTGGTTATGCCACAAATTATCCAGCCAAGTCCGTAGAGTGCATTTAGCTAAATCGCAGAATTTATGTCTTATGAAACTGCCTTGGAGTCGATGAGCAAAATCACAGAGTCACAGACACTGCGACTGCGACTGCGACTGGGATTGGTTGGTGGCAACTGGAAACTGGAAACTGGAACTGCAGCCAAGTGACATTGGCAAAACGGCGATGCTAATGCACCAGAGACACTTGAACGAAGCTCAACCCTGATATACCCTAAGGAAAAAGGCCGAATGGAATGTGGCAAAAAGTGAAAACCAGCAAGAGAAGAGAAGAGGAAGCCACCTGCTGCCTAGTTGCCCTGGGATTTACCTGGCAAAACCTCCTGCCAAGCGGCTTGTTAAAGCCTAACAAACCTCTCACAACCTCCTAAGCCAAGTTTCCCCTCTAACAGCCCGCTTTGACTGATTTATATGCCGTCTTATTACTCTCTTTCTCTCTCCCTCTCTGACCCCCTTTTTGTTAGCCGCCTCTGTCAAGTCTTTGTCATTATGGCAGCCTCTTGTCGCCCTCCCTCCATCATACAACTCGAACACTTAACAATGCCCAACTCTCTACCTCCTCGGATCCTAAACTGTCGACCCCCCTTGTTGAATTACCCCTAACTACGCCTCATTTGATTGCCGCCTCAATTGCACAATCTTTGAAATTGAAACTTGCTTTTTGCGGCGGGCAGCAAGAAAAAAACGGAAAAAATGGGAAAAAACTTTTCAATTCAATTAACACAAAACGCCCAACTGACATGTTTATTTGAATAGATTTTCCTCACAGTTTTCCAGAGGCGTCTGCAGGGCGTCTAAGGTCTTTAAAACAACAAGACTTGTGCCAACCGACGCCTATGGCCAGAGAGGAGGAGGAGGAGGAGGTCCGGGCAATGCGTTTTGGTTAAATTGTTTTTGCCAAAATTGCGTGTTGGCGTCTGGCTTTTCAGTTGTCACTTCATCGTCATCGTCATGGGCTGTGCAACCATTTGCCCTGTTTGTGGGGGTGTCAATTACTGCAACAACAGCAACACTAGCAACACAAGCATCGGCCCAAAAATACCAGCAACAAGACACCTAATAGATCCATCTAACCATCTACGACACGACACTTCAAGCCCCGAGGGCGTTTGATTTGTCCAAAGAATGTGAACGAGTGTCTGTGTGTGTGTGTGGAGGAAACTAATGAGGGAAAAATCATGTTTTCAAAACTGTTTGCTAAACACCAAAGGAAAGCACAAGTACAGTGAACACACAATCGACAGGGACAATGCGGCTGCCACTTGAATTTCATTTTATTCTTGAGGGAAAACTTTCCCTGAAACATTTTCTTTTGCAACTCAGTTTTGTAGGGAAAATTTCGTAATTTTTAAATACAAAAATGTCAAAAAAACTGCAAATGATAGAGGAAATTAATAAGGTTGGAGAAATAATCAAAGGAAACCAACACTTACGAGGCATTTAAGGTGGCAACTGGCTAAGGGATGTGTGAGATCCATGAAGCAAGATCTGTGAAACCTGGAAAGGAAGAGAAAAATTTAAAGATTAAATAATAATGGAAAGAGCTGAAGAGAATAATCATCCTAGGAGAGCAGATGATCATGACTGATCGTCCGTTCAGGTCAGACTGTACCTATCCATCTATATCCATCCATCTGTCTATCTATCCATCCATCTATCTATGCAGAATGCATATTTATAGACAACCATAGATAGGCCTGAGAGAAAGAGTTGCACTCGCAGGAGGTCTAAAAATACGCAAAGGAAAAAACTAGAAAAGAAAATTTGGATGCCATTCGAGCGACAAATATTTTGGCAAACCCCAAAGATATTCATAGACAGACACGAGGCACTGAGAGGGGGCAGACAGGATACATAACACAGAGGGGGCCCAAGTGAAATTGTCAACACATTTTCCGTGCGTAGGGAGAGAGAGAAAGAGAGAGAGAGGGAGGAAGGAAACATATCATAACAGCCTTAGCTCATAAGCAAGCAAAGTGCTTAAGGATGTAGACAACTCGACAGAAAATTGAAAAATAAATAAAATTATGCGTCGCAGCACCGAAATGAAATATCATTGGACGAAGCAACCAACCAGGCAGTCAGCCAGCTTCCTCCCAGCTTCCTTCCAGCATCCCAACAGCCCAACAGCATTCAACCAGGAACCAGGCAAAGCCATCTGAAGACTGGTTTACTGGATTCTGGTTACTCGTTTTTCGTTTTTTCTTTTTCTTTTCCTTTTTCTATATTTTGGGTTCAGTTTACGCCTCAGTTGATTTTCCCATTTGGGTTGCTCTACGACAAAAAGGAAAAACGAAAATTTTTACTTGATTTGGCTGCTCGCCGAAATCTTTCAAAGGGGGTGGACACACCAGAGGCAGGAGGTAGGACATTGGCTGGTCTCATTGAAAATTCAAATCACATCCAAAGTCTAAAATACACAAAACCACGCAAATCGTCGTCGGGCAACATAAAAATGCGACTAAATAAAAATAAAAATAAAAATCAAAATAATAAAGAAAGCAGAAAGGGAAGGTAAAAGGCGACGGCAACGGCAACGAACGGCGAGGCGACAAAAATTTACGGCAGTCAGGATCAGGACATGTGTGTGTGTGTGTCGGTGTGTGTGAAGGCGGTAGTAAAGCAACATTTTCTTGTCAAGAAAATTTTGCAACGTTTTGTTGCAGACGATGGCAGAGGAGGCAGCCAGGAGGAGGCGAGGCAAAAACTTGCTGATAGGAAAAATTTATTATACAAATGTGTGTGTGTGTGGCTGGGTGTGTGTGTGTGCGTGTGTCTGGAGTACAAATTATGATTGGGCGGCAGCTTCGCCCCTTTGCTTCAACAGAGACAGACAGACAGAAACTTTCTTTAAGGTAAGAAAAACCATTTCGCTGGCCTCACGACTCAAATGAGCCAACAAATTGCCTAGATGCAGATTGAGATTTAATTTGGGTAAGGGAAAAACCCCCTTCATCCCTCCCTCTACCAATATAAACAACCAACGCGAGTGTTTTGTGTCGTAAATCAATCAAGCGAGAGCGAAAATCTTTCATCATCGTTGTCGATAGTCTGGCAACTCTGGCAACTCAGAAGAGAGACGATCATCGCTTCGATTTTGATTGTTTTTCCCACTTTGGCGGATCTTTAAAAAGCGCTAAAGATTTCCACAGGTTGCCTCGCCCCCCTTGGTTACTCGTCCATTTGTTTCTCAATGTTCTGATTCCGTTTCGGCAACCGATTTGGATTATCTCACCTACATTTCAGGTTTTTTTCCATTTTTTTTTTGTTTTTTTTCATATGCCAAACACATTCACCTTTCAGCCGCATTTCTAGAAACTTCCATTTACCCCCCTGACCTCAACGATCTCACCCACCATCCACCAGCTTCTCTCTAGCGATTTGCAAAGTTTCGCACATGGCGCCTTCAATACATGAAATTGGTACGACGATCGGTGATCACTGAACGGACTCTTCGCACACATACAGTGATGCAACACAGACAGAGAGACAGACGGACAGTCTTTACCTCTATTTTCTTCCATCGTTGGTTCGGTTCGGTTTGGCCAACCTGCCCCGCCTTTTTCCCATATGCGAAGCAACAAAAAAAAAAGGAAGAAACGAAAAATTTAGACATTTTGTTAGCCAGTTTATAGAGTTGGCTGCTCTGCCTGTCCGCCCAGTCGTCCCGTCCGCAGTGTCCGACTTCCCTTGGCCCCAAAAATGGTCATGATGTTTGTTATAGGCGGCTGGCTGGTTGGGTTGTTTGCTTTTCGCCCATAATTTTTGCGCCGTTTACAGCAAACGGCCATCATATAACTCGAAGACTAAATTCAAACTCATGCAACGAACGCAACAGACGCAACAGACGTTCGACTCTGGCTACGAAAATTCCCAATCCACAATCCCCAGTCCCCAGACTACAGACTCGACAGTCGCGAGACTTTTATCTATATACCCTGCCTGCCTGCCTCTCATCCCTGCCAACAATATAACTGTTGCTGCTGCTGCTGCTGTTGCTGTCCTTGTGCTGTTTGTGCTGACAACTGTTTGTTGCCCAAATGATTTTCACATGCTTTACACTCCTCTCTGTGTGGGAAATTCAGAATGGAAAGTTGTCCAAGCGAGACGGCAGCCGGCAGCCTACCAGCCAGTTAAAGTTAAGTGGAAGCTGCCAAGGGTCGAGCTCACAAATAAAGCAGATGGCAGGCCGGCCGGCCACCTTGGCAACGCGGCGAGTTTCCCTCCCTCGACTTGTAAATGCATCTTTCGCACTTGTTTTTTGTTGCCACTTTTCCTGCTTTTAATTAAACAACAGTTTTTTCTGCGCCTTTTCCTCTCTTCCCATCTGCTTTTCTTTCGTCCAGAGATTCAGCTAAATTATGAAGTTTTTCCTTCTCAACCTAGAAAAAATTGTTTGTTTTCTGATATTTCAGACTGTGTGCGGCAGTCATATATCAAACTACGCAAAGAGAGAGAGACAGAGAGAGAGAAAAACTGGGGGAAAAAAATCTCTTTGCCAATCTCTGACTCCTTGACTGGTGGTAATAACTTCTCTGGCCACAGCAGACCCATCAACACAGTCCATAGGCTGAATGAAGGGGGCCAATAGTCACAGTCAGAGGCAGAGACAGTGGCGTAATGAAGAAAGGGGGCAAATGAGGGTAAAAGGGGCTGGGGAAGGGGCCCCCGAGTGAATGAGTAATGGGACAGCAATGTGTTGAGAGCGCTTCTCTATCTGCCGAGGCTCCCTCGGCTGTTGGCTGCCTTTCAGCTGCTGCTGCTGCCGTTGGAATCAATTTTTGGTTGAAAAATCAAATGAACTGTAAAAATTTTCGCATAAAAATGCGTTTTATTGTTTCCAATTAAGCGGATTGAGTGTGTGTGCGTGTGTGTGGTGTGTGGCTTGTCGACATGCCTCACTTAATCCCAAAACAGAAATGAGAAACATTGAGCTGCACAGCGCTTTCTGTGCTACTTTAGCTAATCGTCGTCGCCGCATTTTATTTCCAATTGTCTATCAATGGATGAGTGGGGGGGGGATCCCCCCATTGAGCCCAGCTAGTTATATGTATTTATGAGGCCAAGTGGCCGACTGACTTGGCTTAGGGCGGCTTTCAGATACCAAAATGCATGTCAATGGCAGTCCAAATGCCTCAATCATCATTGTCCGATGCCATCATTAAAATAATCTGACCAGAAGCGTTATAGGAATCCCCCCTCACCCATCCATCCACCCACCCACACCACTGATGACAGACAATATCGAGACTTAAAATTCACAACGACTAGGGTAGACACTCTGGACTCAGGATCAAAGGTTCCAACTGAGAATTGCTGTTGACTGATGGCTACCAAGTGGAGCCTGTCAAATCACATCAATGCTGCAGCCCTGGTCAGGCCAAGTAATCTGCTGGCTGCTGGTTAAGTGTCAAGTGAAAATAAAAATGAAATTCATTTTCATTTCTGCAACGACGACGACGACGACAAGGAAGACCCAACAGACGGATGATGTAGCCAAGTCAGGCTACAAGGATGTATAATGATGTCTGCTACTGTCCTCCTCCTCCTCCTCCCCGCTCTGCCCTCGTACGTTCCATCAAACTCTAGTTGAAGGTTTTGGTGACGCCACCGCCGCCACTGGTCCAAGGTCTGGCCAACGCCACCCGGAGGCCATTGTCATTGTCATTGTTGTTATTTGCCAAATAAGCAAACGGCCAGGCGGACACCTCACACCTTCCCTTCCCTTTCCCCCTGCTGCATGCCATTTGCCATTGTTGTCAGGCTTGTTTCTCTGATGCTCAAACCCATTCCATCCTGCCAGGCCCTTGCCTTTGCCTTACTCCTCCTCATCGTCCTCGTCGTCGTCGTCGATGATGCAGACATAAGATATGAAAAATATGAGGCAACAGCAATCACAATAGTCGCACCAGCACCAGCAGCATCTACCAGGGGACAGACAATTTCAGCTTTAGCAGCAACAGCAGCAGAAGCAGTCGCCTCTCTCTCTCTCCCTCTCTCTCTCTTGTGGAAACCCCTGCGGGGGCGCTCATGCGTGTGCACGAGAGTGCGGCTGTATGGACATCATCAAACATACGCACACACACACACACACACACACACACACACACACACACACACACATAAGTTTATATAAATATTGTCTACTTTGAAAGCTTCTGCTGCTGCTGCCTGTGATGCTGCTGCTGCGTTGTATAAATCATGGTTAATGCCTTTGTGTTACCCGTGTGTGTGTGTGTGGGGTGGGGTGGGCGGCAGCGGCGGCTTCCTGCTTGGCTTGGCCAGGACCTGACCGGGTCGGAGGGATGACACTGGGACATAAATTGCAGTCAAGTGCTGCCAATTAGTTGCTAAAATTATTTTATGATATTACGACCAAAGTAATTAAATGAACGTTACGTCTAGTTGAACCGAAATGCCCTGCTGGCCAGCAGGGATGCGAGGACACTGACTGGTGCCCTGCGCTGGTCAGCTGCCCAGTTGCCCAGAAGAGAAATCAATAAAAAATTGTTATTGGGCGGGCAGGCAGGTGGTTCAGTCCACGAAAAGGTTGTGGATTTTCATCAATCAACAGCACAAGCTCAACAATCAATCATATGGCAAAAGGAAGACAAGTGGGCTGGGCTGGGCAAGTGAAAATGGGGAAAAGCAAAGTCTCGAGTCTTGCATAAGCCATGAGCGATCAGTGAAGAAAAAAACTTACTTCCGGCCAGGTAATCACTTGATGGCTCCACAAACTTTCCTTTCGGAGTTGCCTCGACCTCAATCCTGCCGACTGCTGACTGATGATGTTCGTTGCTGTTGCCGTTGGTGGGTGGGTGGTGCAGGGTGTTGGGAAAATCGCGTCATTCATTTTGCTATCATCGGAAACTTTGGATATCGCCGTTGCTTGAATATTGAAGATTCCCGGTCGATTCCTGATTCAATTCTGTTTTATTTACATATTTTACATTGGAGTGTGCGTGAGCGGGTTGCTCTGTGTGCCTAACAGGACGCGTCTAAATGATTTTCAGCCAGCGATGAATTTCCAAGAAAAACAAAATAAAAAAAATACAAAAATTTAGTAGAAAAAACTTCAACTTTAACCAGACAAAGTGACTGTAAACTGACTGGTGGGGGGAAACAGACTTTTCAAGGGTGACTTGGCCTATCGAGAGCTTCTCATGACAGGGTTGCATGCTAGGATTTATCGATAACTTGGAAAGGTTACTGTCACATCTAGAATTCATTGACTCATTGAGTGTCTTTCTATCTATCTTTGCAGTGTGTCAGTGCAATGGACATGCCCGTCGCTGTCGCTTCAACTTGGAACTGTACAAGCTGTCCGGTCGGGTGTCGGGCGGCGTTTGCTACAACTGTCAACACGATACGACAGGTCGCTATTGTCATTATTGCCGCGAGGGTTACTATCGGGATGCCACCAAGCCGCCCAATCATCGTAAAGTCTGCAAACGTAAGTAGAACACAACACCCCGCCCCCACTATCTGGTCATTCGACCATTCAAACAGCCTGGGCAGTCGACCATTGTCTGGTTTGATTGAATAAGAAGCGACAGCAGGCCTGATGCCTGTTGTCTGCTGTCTGATGTCAGCCAGGCAACCTCCATTCTTCATTCATTCATTGATGGCAATAAGCCGTCATCAATCAGCGGCCTAGTTAACTGTCAGTCTGACAGATGTCTTTAATGAGCTTGTTCTCCACCGTCTCGTTTCTCTTCTCTCTCTCTCTCTTCTTTCTTGTGGCTCCATCATCCATTCAGGCTGCGACTGCCATCCAGTGGGCTCAACGGGCAAGACATGCAACCATCTGAGCGGCCAGTGTCCATGCAAGGAAGGCGTCACCGGACTCACCTGCAACCGCTGTGCCCGTGGCTACCAACAGACGCGCTCTCATGTGGCGCCCTGCATCAGTAAGTGTTGCTCTCGAGCTTTCTCCTTTCACTGTCTTAACCCCTTTTTCCCCTTGGCCATCAACAGAGGTCCCCACCAATGCCAACATGATACAGGCAGAGAGCGCTGGTGGAGGCGGCGGAGGCGGTGGACCAGGCGCTGGCGACTACAAGGAAGGTGGCGGCGGCTCTCAGGCCGAGGAAATGAAAAAATGTAAGTATGATGAAGTCCAGGCCATGACATGAGAATCCATTGAGCAAATGTTTCCCCCCACCACAAACAGATTGCGGCAAGTGCAAGGCGAGTCCCAAGAAGTTGAACCTCAACAAGTTCTGCATGGAGGACTATGGTAAGCTGAGACCCAGAGACCCTAGTGCGGAGGGGAGGGGATTTGAACCGATAAATTTAACTTCTTTTTAGCTATACTGGCAAAGGTAATTGGCCACGATCGCGCCTCGCAGGACATCAGCACCGAGAAATTCTCCATTGAACGACAGAACGAAATCTACAAGTACGAGATCAACATTCAGACGATTTTCAAACGGAATCCCATGTCGGGCACAACCAGCTCCCTGTTGGGACGAGGCAATATGATGCTGTTGGTGCCAAGGAAGAGCATCGAGTGTCAGTGTCCCAAGATTAAGCTCAACAAGTAAGTGAAACACCAGAGAGAGAGAGACGAATGACAATCCGCTCAACTATTTTCGCTTGATAGATCGTATCTCATCCTTGGTCGCGACTCGGAGGCAGCTCCCGGCTATCTGGCCATCGGTCCCAGCTCCGTCGTCTTGGAATGGAAGGACGAATGGTCGCTGCGCATGAAGCGCTTCCAGCGGCGGGCACGCAAATGCAGTTGAATCGAACCGGAAACGGAATATGTCAGAGCGGATTTCAATTTCATACACTTGGCTAGGTATCGGTTTTTGTATAAATTGTACAGTTTAATCAAGTTTCTCACCTTCTTCGGCATCATGCTATGATCACACTACACTACAATACAC
>JAWNPV010001351.1:0-10606 GCA_035078785.1 Collessia kirishimana
ATTGCTATCAGCTGAAGCTGGACCTGGAGCTGGAGCTGAAGCTTGGCGCTTGGGGCTGTTATCTGCCCTTGCTGTGATTCAGATTCAAGTTTGCTCTGCTTTGCCTTGCTTTCTTTTACATCCCAGCCATGGCCTTGATGGGTTTTTGGTGATAAGCGCTTCTTCGTTAATTCTATTTGGTATTTCTATTTGTAAAACACAACACAACGCGACATGAAATTGCCAATGTAATAGGGAAAATCTAAAACGCTTATCAATTCTAGCTTTCAACGAGCTCGAGCCCTCTAACCAGGCAGGGCAACAATGTATTACAGACGCCCTATGCCCATCTGCTTCTCGCCTCAAGCCATGTCAGCAGAAATAAACTAAAAAACAAACAGAAAAGCAAGTAAAACTGTTTGGTTGAAGCTTATATACCCTTGCAACCAACTGCACAGCTCTCTGCTTGCTGCCTCTCACAACTAATTGACAAATTATCATATCTAATTAGGCATCTTCACTTGACATGATCAAGTAAATGTCACACATCCCGTGACAGAGTTGGGAAAACCCTTACAGCTAGGGTATAGAGCTGGCAAAGAAATAAAATAAATTTGCATACAATGCAAAATGCATTTTGCAATTGCTTTGCGCTTATTTATTTGCCATTTCAGTTGACTGTTTTCTGTTGTTTTTTCTTTACTTTTCCGTTTCTGTTTCTCTGTTGCACAGCTTCCAAGTCTATCGAATAAATATGAAATGAAATGATTTCCGATTTGAGTTTGCACTGTTACTGCTGTTAAGCAGCTGTCAGATGCCAAACAAATTCAAACAATTTCGATTACAATTTTAAATTTAATTTTGATCGAACCAACACACCACACCACACACCACACACAGACAGATACAAACCGTAGGGTCATCAATGTCTTTGTTGTCGTTGGTGCTGCCAGTTGGGGTTCATTGACTTTGAACATTTGTTTTATGTTCTTTCTGCCGCCTGCCGGTTCTTTGGTGGTGTTAATTACTTTTTTGTTTTTAATTGTCAATTTATCGGGCAGATCGAACAGAGCACAAAGCCATAAAACCAAGAAGCTTTAAGCCAGTTGGCATTGAATTGCTTGCAGGCGACCAGCAGGGCGAGGTTGTTTGTAGAAATTGTTCCATTTCATTTCCCCTTCTCATTTCTCTTTCTGTTAATTATTTTTTGACAAGCTTGAATGCAACTTGAATGCATCCAACCATGGACTCTAGAACCATCTTGTCATCGAAGATTTGTCTCAATCAACTGGTCAAGTTCAGTTGCTCATTACTGTTCATTTGAGTTACTCATTTAGTGAGTCACTGGTTCACTTGTTCTTTTAGAATTTTAAATGTTTTTTCTTAAACATTTACCAAGAATAAAACTCCTCATCGTTGCCCTTTTTTGATTAAAGAAAAACCTTCATGTTGGCCTCTAACCAGCATCAGAAATAAAATGTGGAAGAAGCACTTTGCCAGCTTTGCCAGATTTGAATGAACTTTGCAACTTATAATCTTTCTTCATAAAAAAAAAAAAAAAAAACAAAATTTGTTTCCTGCTGCTTCCCCACCAATAGTTGCCCAAAAGTTTCTGTATGAATTTCACGTTTGATTAACTTTTTTTTTTTTTGGATTTTTTTTTTTTTCTAGTCTGCAACTTCATTTTTCGTTAGCTGATTTATTCAGCCCCTCTGGCGGTTTTTTTCCTCTTTTTTATTTTTTATTTCTTGTTCAGAACTATTGTCGTAGCTAGTGAGGTTCAATGCTCTTGCTAATTTCACAGCTCAGTAGCTCTGGCGTCTGTCTGCTAGGCACGATTTGGGCTTAATCAACACACACACATGTCTACCGCTTATATTTCGAGTCTATGTACTTCGGTTGATATAACGATTTCCATTCAGGCATACATAGTTGACGATAGCAAATTGAATTATTGCATTCTGTTACCTGGAACCGTTGAACGGCGACCAACGTCTTCGATTTTAATTAACACATTTGACGACCAAACGCACACCGACACACAGAGAGTCGGTCTCTAACGGTTACATGGGTGTTGCGCTTCGCTAGACAACCACACACACACACACACACAGTGGCAATTGGGGGGCGCTCTCCAAGGCAGAGGAAAGGGTTTCATACAGCGGGTAAATGACGTTACTTTGACGGTCAGGCGCAGGTAAACAATCCAAACAATTCGTTTGCAGTCACCTTACCGTCGACCTTTTTGTTTTGTAATAAAGACCTCTGTGATGGAACCCAATTAGGTTCGTATTTTCCCCATTTTCCTGATGGAAACCGGACTACGTTGCTCTTTATGGCAGATTAAGTGAATTTGGATCAAGGGTTCCAGGGTTGTGAGCCTTCTGACCCACTTAATTGCCGCCGCTGCAAGGGTATATTAACTGCCACTGTTCAATGCCTTAGTTTCCTTGCCTGGGGCCTTCTGGATTCCTTTCCTTTCCTTCAGCATCGCTGGCCACACTAAGATAAAGGCAGCTGCTCCTGGCTCCCACTACTGCTCTTGGCTATTGGCGGAGTCTGAGTCGGAGACTTTGGCTTGTGCATATTGTCCAAGTACAATGAGTAATTTATAATATGACTGACATGGTTGATAAATGAGCTGACTGTCGCTGTTGACTCTAGGCTCTTGGCCTGCCTAGGTTGCTGCTGGGGTTCTCAGCTTGTCTCTGTGTCTCTCTCTGCTTTGGCTTTCATTTCAAAGATAATAACCAAAGTCGCTATGTCGCTGTGTAGCTGTCGTCATGCCTGGTTGCCCTTGGAAGCCCTTGGAAGCGCTCAGCCAGCTGCCGCCTCGTTTTAGACTTCCGTTTTCAGTCGCATCATTCTATTCTAGCCGCTTTGAATTCTCTTTTTTCTCTTTTGGCCCTAAGAATGCCAGAGAATTCATCAAAAGCACTTCCGAAAAGCGTGTCGAAATATTATTCATGCAAATTTTCCCTTTCCTCGAGGCCAAAAAGGGCTTTTTTAATTGTCTCAGGATGGATGGAATGGGAGGAGGCGCTGACGTGAGGGCTTTTGGATTTTTATGAGGTCGACACCGACAACTCTGGCTTAAGAAACTTGAAGAATAATTAAGAAAACTCCGAAATTCTTTGCCCGCTTTTTACGAACAGAAATTTATGCAGATATGTGTGGGGGCAGCAGCAACATGAAATTGACTTTCCATCGGCTTTTGTGTGCATTTTTTCCCCCTTTTTTTCCTCTGTCGTTAGAAAATTCTGGAAAAACTTGCAACATTTTCCACATATTTTGTGGAATTACTTAATGTCCATTCTTGACAAGTTTCCGAAGCGAAATTCCATTAAATTTAAGTTGCATTATAAACTATGTGAGACGACAACAGCAACAACAACCATGTGTGTGTGTGTGTGCCCCTGTGTGTGTGTGTGTGTGTGTTTGCATGTAAATTCATAAAATTTGCTAGACAAAAAGCCCATAAAAGTCAAACGACAAAGTCTTTTCACACACAGCAACAACACATAGCAGAAAGTGTGTTGTTGTGTTGGTGATGGTGTTTCAGTGTGTGTGTGTGTGTGTGTGTTGGTAGCTCTTGTTTGGGCAATACAATAAAATTTACACGCTTATTAATTTTTACAAGACTTTGGACCGACACTTGAGAAAACCGCCAGCAACAGCAGCAGCAACAACTTTGCCTTTAGACCATTCACCATTGCCAACAGCAACGGCAACGGCAACAGCAACGGCAACGGCAGCAGCAGCAAAGTGAGAGCCTAAGGGGCCCCGTCAGCCACCTCTTCAAAGAAACATTCAACTTCAGTTGCCCTGGGAGTGAAGCAGCGAATATTATAACTTTTTAATAGAATTTGCAAATGCCAAAATGTAGATGAAAACCTTGTAGAGTTGCCTGCCAACCAGGGTTGTTTAGCCAACAATTCTCAGCTCCATAATCTTCAATTTAAGCAGCTCCAAGGTCAGTCTGGGTCATCATCTGTCCCAGTGTCCCTATGAACTAGTTCTTTTGCTATAGAAGAGAAAAACTAGAAGGCAATCATCGTTCTACCCAAGTTTATCAGTTGATATCATAGTCTCGTCTCAGGATCCGCATCTGCCAGGGTATATAAGCTTCGGTTACTATTCGCTTGCTAGTTTTTCCTTTTATTCCGGCATCGAAAAAGAACAGCCAACTAGCTAGGTAGCTCTGGGTGGGTCCAGAGCTCTACCACCTTTATACGCAATAAACTTTTAGACCCGCCAGCCGGCCAGCCAGTCGAGGATTTTCATTTTATTGAGTTTCGCCTCCCTGGCAAATACTTACAAGCGGCGGCGAGCGCATTACAAAGTCGCTACTCCTCAGTCGTCGTTCGGTATGCAAAATATGGGCAAAAGTATTTTATTTTTTATATTACATTCTCCTTGCTGTTGTGATTCTTGTTGTTGCCTCGGTTTTTTCTTTTTTTTTTTACATTTCCAAACAACTTTCGTCCGACCGACATATGAACATGTAGGAGGCGAGGCAATGGAGGGGGGATGGCGCTTGGGTGCCTTCCTTGCTCTACACACAGTGTGTGTGGGGGGGAAGGGGCGTGTGAAGAGTTTGCTTGAACACACTACTTCACACACTTGAAATTTTCAAGTGACAGTGAAAGAGGCGGGAGGTGGGAGGAGGAGCAGAAACCACTGAAGTGTACATTGCGTAGGAGCTGAACCGAATGATACGGTATGTTGAGGGCATCTAGACGATTAATTTGGTGGTGAGAAATGTAAACAACACAAATCGACAAGTTTGTCGTTCTCCCTTTTCTCGCTCGGTCTATCAACTGCAATTTTAAATTGCTTCAATTGTTTGTTTTTCCTTTCGATTTTCCCTCACTCACTCGCTCACCCGTACACTGAGCTTCCTGCCTTTCCCTCTACCAGAGGTTGAAGTCCTGAGCTGGTTACCTGTTCGCCACTAGAGCGCTGACTGTATTTGTCTTACAAAGTGCAGATTTGGTAAATGCATTCTCTGCTCATCAAACTGTAGTTTTGCTCTCTGCCCTTCTGGATCAACGTAGGTGTCGACGCGGACCTCGACGCTGAGGCTGAGACTGAGGCTGACACTGACTCCGGCTCTGGGTCTGACAGGGTTGCACTTCTATTTTGACTTGACTTTGCTCCGCTTGGCATTCTGAAGTGTGTCAACCCTGCTATTGCCGTTGCTCCGCTGCCCCAACACCTTCTCCCTTGCCCCCATACACCACGCACAATAATGGTTGACGAATGTGTCATTTCCACATGCCCCAGACCCAGCTAGGCGCACACATGTATGTGTGTGTGTACAATATGCTTTTGGGAGGCCACTTAGGCTGCTTGCAACAACAGATGGCAGCACTTTGTTAGCCCGACGAGACGCGACGAGACCTTTAGAGTGCCAGAGAGATCTAAGCAGCTTATATACCCATCAACTATATTGCCAGCCCAGAATAAGGGGTTTCCAGTTACCATAAACGGGGGGACGGTTAGAGGGGGGGACAACATGGCTTTCTAGTCACCGCGAAGCACGTTCGTTCATCTGTCATATTAAAGACAGAATTTATAGATGTTTTGTAATCAAATAACAACAGGAAAAGAAACAGAGAAACGGAGAGAACCAAACCGAAACAAAAGGAAGTAAAACAAAGAAAAAAACATGAATGAATAGGCAACAGCAATGGCAACAGCAACAGCAATGGCAACAGCACTTGCAACTACTATGTAGAAAGAAGCCTTCTCATGTACTTAAACCATATTTCATGACTTGGTAAAGGTCTCGTTGATGTTTCTTTCTTTATTTTTCACTATTTGCTGACTGAGTTGTGTGTGTGTGCCAACTCCACCACCACCACCACGGCACACCCTAAGGTGTGAAAGAGTATTGGCTTTATGGTTAGTTGAGTTTCCTAATCAGCTCTTGGTAATTGAGGCAGTGAGTAGCGCTGCAATCACACTAATGCAAAACAGCTGTTGGCCACGAGTAATCAGGTAATCAAGCTACTCAAGTACAGTCACAGCCATGATACAATCAGTCGGGGTAGGCAGACCGGACATTTACAGGGCATGTGCGATAGTCGTTGCTTGTTGATTCCAGCTGTTGGCTGGCTTAGACCGCCTCTCCATAGCGTGTTATTTGTGCTTGTTGTTTGCTGACATGTCATGTTGGCTGTCATCGGAAAATATGTTTGTATAACTTGTAATCGTAATTTGAATTTCTTTCCATTTTACTTAACCGAAATGTGTTTGCAGTTGCTCTGCGGTTGGCTACATCTGGTTCAGTTTTCGGAACAGAACATTTGTTCCAATATCGCTGAGCCTTATCAGATGCTGATGATTCAATTCATAATATCAATGTGTTTGTTGTATCGTTGTTTTGTCTCCATTGTAGCTATGACGAAGGAAATAACTGGAAATTGGAGCTACTATGTGTACATATCACTAACATTGGTTCCAGTCTATTTGGCATTTAAGCTCATTAAGTTCCTCGGCTGGCAGCTATTCGTGAACAACTGAGCAAATACCAAAGTGACAAGCCGCCCGCAGTCCGTAGTTCACTCAACAGGAGCAACAGCAACAGTAGCAGCAGCTGGAAAATATCTCGCCTACAAGAAGGAAGAACAGAAACTGAAAGGTGCGTAGTCACTTCGAGTCAATCAGAGTGTTCAGTCTACACTGTACAGTGCAGGAAGTTGACTTTAAAGTCAAAGGACTCAGCGCCACATATTTTTTTAATATGCTTATGAGTAAAATTTTATTTCATTTGCAGGCAAAACTTACGGACTGAGCTGAGGAGCATTTTCCCACATCCTTTGGTCTTGACAGACGCAACAGAGCAACTGGAGTAGCTGGAGCAGCAGCAGCAGCAGCAGCTCAAAAGGAAAACTAGAAAAACAGAAACACAAAACACACACAAAAAATATAGAAAATCACCAACCACAAAAATAAAAAAAGGAGAAGGAAAACGGCAAAAGGCAAAAGGGAAAGGGGCAAAGGGAAAGAAGGAATCGCTCACAAGTAAACATGTTTTAAATGCAATAATAAAGGAGGCAAAGGAGAAGCACAAGCGAAAGCAAAGCAGAGTCGGGACACAGAATCCGGGACTCGAGAGCAGAAGAACAGAACCAACAGGAGCAAAAGTTATTCGACCAGCTTCCCAGCTACCAGCTTCCCAGCTACCAGCAAGTCAAAGTTGTGATAAAAATAACGTCCAGCTGTTAGGAGTTGTTGGTTGTTCGTTGTTATTATTATTGGCAACGGTGTTGTTGTTGTTGCTGTTGCTGGTTTGAGCCTCCGGTGGTGTTTGTGGTGTTGGTGTTGGTGTTGGCCATGTGAAGAGCAGCAGCAGCAGTAGCAGTAGCAGCAGCACAACAGCAGCAGCCGGCAGCAAACAAAGGCGAGGAAATGCAAAGCAATCAATGTCATAAGCAGCACAAGTCGAAGCAGAAGCAGACGCAGAAGCACAGCGCTCGACGTGGACGTAGACGTGGTCCTTGTGGTTGCCAAGCACAGCAGCAACAACAACAACAACAGCAGCAGCAGAAGCAGCATTAGCAAAAGCAGCAGCGTCATCATCATCATCAGTAGCAGCAGCAGCAGCAGTAGCAGCAGCAGCATCAGCAGGGAGCAAGAGCTCAACTAGCACCAACAGAATCAAGGAGCAGAAGAATAGCAAAGAGCAAACAGTAGCAGGCGGACGGCAAGTAACAAAGCACAAGAGAAACCAGAGGCAACCCAAAATCGGAGTCCCTCAAAGCCAAAGCCAAAGTCATAGTCATAGCCAACAACAGCAAGCGAAAACCCAACGAACATCATTTGGTGAAAGTCGTCGCATTTTTCTTGCCCCGCCCCCCCTGCCGCCAACGTCAACGTCAGCGCCTCATTCCGTGCTGACGCGCGCGTTCAAGGAACCAATTTGCATATTTAAGCTTTCTCAAGACGAACAGCAGCCACAGCGAATAGGGCAAAGAGCAGGGCACCCAGGACAGAGTACCAAGGACTACATAGAGTTTGAAAGAAAAAAAAACAAGGAAAAAACACCAAAACCCACCGGACACCTCGACACCTACGCCTTAAGGTTATCGCACAACGACAAGGAAACAACCTCCTGCCTCCTCTGACGCCTGTGGCAATCAATAACCACCAACCAACCAACCGACCGGACGGAGCGGACGGAGCAGTAAAGAGCCCAGCTACTTACACACATATTAACACCGTGTAGCCTGTAGGCTCGTAAATCAGGATGCGTCTGCCTTATCGCAATAAAAAGGTCACCCTTTGGGTGCTCTTTGGCATCATTGTCATCACCATGTTTCTATTCAAATTCACCGAGCTGCGTCCCACCTGTCTCTTCAAAGTGGACGCCAACACAAATGATTTGTCATCCCAAATGGTTCGGGCCGAGGTGAGTACACACACCAACACTATCATACTATGCTACAAAGGACACATATGTGTCGTCGCATCCATTAGGCATATTTAAAAAGTTTCCTTCTTTCCCCTCTCTGGTTAGTGGAAACCACCTGTGGTTCAGTGAGATAAATTTTACCTAATTTTCATACCTAAAACTTTAAATGATTCACAGCTGTTGAGAGCTGACGCCCCTTGTCCTGGTCCAGTGAGTGATGCATAGAAAACGTTGCATAGTTTTAGGCAGCGGCTATTAGAAATTCCTTTGTTCATTTGCCCAGGCAGCCGTTGCAGCCTCACTTGAGCTGATTTTCTCTTGCTACCTCTGTGTGTGTGCGTCTGTGTGTGTGTGTGGCTGTGTGTCTATATGGCAATAGAGATGTAGAAACCAAAACATAGACATGAACATCCAGCAACCAACTAGCAAGCACATTTCCAGTTGATTTGCTCCATGACTTAACAATCGTTTTGCAATTCTCAATGGGCAACAGCAGCAGCAGCAGCAGCTAATCAGAGGCTACTTTTGTAACCGCCTGGCCTGGCCTTTGCAGCTGGTTGGGTGGCCTTGGGGGGGCGGGCGGGCGGACTAATGTTTACCAAACAGTGCTCGACCATCCGATAACCAAACCGAAATAACCCAATGACTTTGCTTTGGCTTTTGCGTTTTGCGATTGCGTTTTGCACAGTCTGAATTGGAAGAGGTCAGCAGTGTGTGCAGCCAACATGAAATTAGTTATCCTGCCCAGGACCAGGACCACACCACACCAGACCAGGACCAGTCCAGAGCAGACCAGAGCAGTCCAAACAGGTCCCAGGGTGGTTCAGAGAGAGAGAGAGAGAGTGTCAGCTGAGGTGCGATGAGGTGAGGCGGGCATGGTGGGTCCTGTGTAAGGACCACTTTTGATTTATCATTGTCCGTAGTCAGTAGAGTTGGTTCTAAACACAGGCGCTGGAGTGTGAATAGAACGCTTTGCCAGAATTTTAATGTATTTTTCTTTCCCTTGTTTCCTTGTTTTCTTTGCTTTTGTTCTGCCTTCTCCTCGCTTACTTTGTGTAGATTTTGCAGTTTAAAACTTGCATTTCTTGGCTGCAAATTGTATTAGAGAAATTATGCAAACTTACGTTGATGTTGTTGCTGGAAATTACCATAGAGAAAATAGCAGAGAAAAACCAACAACCAGCAACGAGAAAGCAAAACAACTTTTAAATGAAATTTCTTCTCTTTTCTTTTCCATTTTCATTTTCAACTTATTAAAGTTGATGGAAATAATTGAAATACCTGGTGGTGAGGTCTTGAGCACTCGGCTGTTGATGGGTTGCCCCGCCCTAGTAGTGCCTTCTGCTTTTGTTTTTGACACTTTGTTCAATCAGTTTTCCATTAAAAATATATTTTTCTTTGCTCTCATTATCCTTATCAAGTTCAACTAACAAGCTGAGATAACGCACTGTATACAGAGGTGGTCAAAAGTATCTACACAAACCCACAAAATGCAGTAAAAACTTTCTGTTTTCCTAATTCAATCAATTTTTAGACCGTTTTTAGTGAAATTTTAAGGATTTAAAACCAGAATTAATTATTTTCTATGTGTAAATACTTTTGCAAAGTGAAAATGTTTAATTTTTTGGTTTGTATCAATACTTTTGACCACCACTGTATATTGTATATCGCTGGGGTTATTTCCAGCACCAACATATCACCATCGATCAAGTCAGACAGACGGTGATATGCAAGGCAAACAAACTTTTTAACTCTTTAAAGGCCCCACTAGGGAGGGGTCCCTCTCTCTCTCTCCCAGATCCCTTTGACTCTATCACACAGACACACAAACAGCCAGACACTTTTAAGGATTTCACAACTAGAACAGTAGGGATTTTCCATTTGCCATCCAGGACAAAGTGTAAGCCAAAAGCCTTTAAATTGACATTAATGCCAGCGGGCGCATTAAAAGTTACAGCTGTGTGCGGCACATGGGGGGGTGGGGGGCAAAGGCAGGGGTAAGAAGGTATTCAAATTTAGCTGCCAAAGTGTCAGCATCATCATCATCGCCGCCATCATCATCATTATCATTATGATGACAGGAGCCAAGCCAGGCGGCTTCTCATTTTCTGCTCTCCAACGAGCCACGTAATTTTTGCCTCCAACTTTTTTCTCTAATTTAATTTTTTATCTCCTTCCCCACACACACACACACACACACACACACAC
>JAWNPV010001354.1:0-10594 GCA_035078785.1 Collessia kirishimana
GTTGTGTCCTTTATAATAAAACAAAAAAAAATAGTTTAAAATAAAATGAAGGATAACAAATAAAAAAAAATATTAAGATGTATCAATAAATAACAATAAACATAGTTATGCGCTCTCGTGCCTTTCCAACACACATCTGCACACAGCCCATATAACAGACTCTATATAGATAAGGTGTGATATACGGATATCATCAACAGTCAGTGACAGTTGCTGTTGCTGTTGTTTTTGTTGATGCATCTGTGGTACAAGCGCAGCATAGTCTTTTTGTAAGAGTGTGTGTGTGTGTGTGTTAGGGTTGTGTTGTGGTGCGTAAGCTGTGTTTGAGTCAATGCAAGAGTCCATCGAATGAAGCGAAGATCATCATTATCAGTAAGAAAGTGTTGGACTATCAATACCCTGTTGATAAGGCTGGACAGACTGGACCGACCATATAGAATCTCTGATTAAGGAACATCGGAACCACAATCTCTTATAAAGCTCAGTTGTTTACTAAGCCTTTTTCTTATGCTTGCTAAAAAGCTTCGCAGAATTTGTGCGTTCAATTGTTGAGGGAGAGGAAAGAGTCCAGACAAGGGTCTGTGGTCATCACACAGGTTAACACAGAATAAAGCAACAATTACCAGAGCAATTTGAGAGCTTCAATTGTCAAGTCTTGTGGATGATAAAGTCATGCTGGGAAGACAATTGAGAAGGTGATTTCACAGATCATTGGAAAATTTCTAGAATCTCTACAATGCATATAGGAGGGATAAGTGGAGACTTTCGTGCTCTCTATCGCGCTCCTTGTTCCTCTTGAGTCATTTGTGTTGCCTGCTCTTTCGCATTCATTTGATGTATCTTGCATCCTTGTCTGCTTTGTGTGTGTGTGTGTGTGTTTAACTCTCTTATTTGTTAATAAATAATATATAAAATTATATAATTTAAAATGTGCTGGCCATTTTACGATAAGATAAAAACAAATTATATTGTTGCTTGCCAAGCTGCATAAATTGTTTAAATTTCTTTTTTTTTTTTTGGTTTTTCCTATTTGTTTTTGGTTGTTTTTTTTTTTGTTTTGTTTTAACTGCATTTTGATGGTTTTGTGTGTTTAAATTCGAGTCCAACAATTAAATTATTTACAAATTATAGGTGTCAAAAGGGATTTGATTTCATGTTAATTTACAAAACCACAATCTGTTGATTGCAGAGACGGTTAAGTGTTGCTTTTTCTTTTTGGTTTTTCCTTGTATTTTCTTGGATATAATTGGTGGTGGTGGAGGAGGCGGAGGCAGAGGCGGTGGTGGAGGTGGATGGCTGTCTTGCTGTCTTCAAATACATCGACTCATGTCTATGCAATTGTAGCGACTTTCTCTCTGAATTAATAACATTGCGATGCTTTGTTTTGCTTGGTTTCTTTTCTTACATTCTTTGTTGTTAATTATAAACAATAATAATTAATTCGATATATATCAATCAACATAAAATTGTCCGCTTAATAAAAATATGAACATTATGGTTTGGTTTAAATGGTTAAAAAAGAAAAAAAAAAAAAACACAAACGGTTTTCTAGGTTTTACGCACTCAAATTAGTTACTTACAATTATCTTTATATTTATATATTAAAAAAAAATAACCGTAAAAAACCCGGAAAAAATTCCCGTTTTTTTTAAATTTAATTTTAAGTATTTAAGCTTGTGAGTTGCCCTTGTTATTCATAGCCTTCTTGGCCACTGTTTTAGCATTTGTTAATGTTATAAAAAAAAAAAACCCGAAGAATCTCTTCTCAACATGAACGGTAAGCAGTTGCAACTCATGAATTTCGCTTAAACTAATTAGCGTAATTAGCGTTAATTAACAAAAATCGTCGAAGCCTTTGTATAAATTAGATTTTGGTTGGGATCTTTGATTTCTTTTGTCTGGGCGTGGGGGGGCAGGCAGGGAGGATCGTTTAAATTAATTTGAATTTGAATTTTCAATGCTTCGCTTTGAATTCGCTTGGCTGGGTTTACTTGTGTGTGTGTGTGTGTGTTTTGTTGTTTTTTCCAGTGTATTCAACATCAATCTCGATATTTTCAGTAAGTAAATTTGCATATCCATTAGCTTTTTGTTTTTTTTTTTTTTTTTTGTAAGTTTTTTGTTTTTTTCTTGCTACGTTTTTATAAGTTTAAATGTTAGGTAGTTGCTATTGCTGTTGGTTTTTTTTTGTTTCTTTGTTTTGTTGTTTTAGTTTAAAAACTTTGTGTTGTGTTTGAAAATTGGTTTTTTACTTTTGTCACTAACGTATGAGGAGAAAGGTTTGTGCCTTTTCCGTTAATTTGCGATAGATTCCAGCGACTCTCCGTCATATTCCACCGTGTTGCTGCGTATTTTGATTCCCGCCCGGCTTTGGTGCGCCTTCGCCGCCGCCATCGCCGGCGCTGCCCGCCGCCGCCGCCGCCATCGTTATGCTCGATGTGGCATCACCACGACTGTCCTCGTCACACTCCTCCAGTTCGGCCAAGTTCTCCTGATCGGACTCCTCCAGCGTGACCTGTGGACGACAATCGACAATCGACAATATTAAAGGGCTGAGCAACAACAAGCAACAACAAGCAACGACAACTTACATGAAAGCGTATCTTGTCGTCCTGCGGCATATCATCGGCAGCTGATGGTGGCGGCGATGGTGGTATCATGCTCTGATAGTAGTCTCTATTCTCTTCAAGTGTGTCAAGTATATCCTGCGCATCCGGATGCACCAAGTCTGCCCAGGTCTCCCATAGCGGGTGAACAATGTAGTCTATGAAGCCCACCTGGGACTTCTCGATGGTGGCATTGTGACGATCACACATGGGACTAATATCCATGCCCGACTCACGCTCCTTGTCGCCCTGCAGGAAGAACTCCTCCATGAGCAAAGCCACCCAGCGTTTATACAGCGGCAATGGCTTGGTGGGATTGCTTAGATCAGCACAATGCACCAGATTCTCAAGCACCTGACGAGCGAAAAACCAAAACACACGATTAGTTATGCTAAGCGAACAGCCCAAACTGCTGCCCTTAAGCTGCTCTCTTGCCTGTATGCGATCAGTGTAGTTGTCCAACAGCAGGACCCCAGAGCCGGCCACCTTCTTCGTCTCCACCATCGTCTTCAGATCGGCCAGTAGGCTCATGTGCTTTGACATGTCCGTGGATAGCACAATATCAATAACCATTTTGCGTAATGTTTGGCGTTGTTTCCTGCGCGTCAGAACAAACGGATGGGGATGGTTGAAGCGTTGGGTTAATCAATAGGTTGGTTTTATACTCACTTTTGCATATTACAGAATATATCACATCCTTGATTTTGCAATAGTTTAAAGGCAACTGCTAAATGATGATTTTCCAAAACAGATTCGTCATTGTACATTAATGCTAGTTCGGAACCTGCGGCCAACACGAGCGGGTCAGAGAGAGATCATTAGCATGATGGGTTGATGGGTTGAGAGGAGGGTGGTTGGACACTCACTTGAATTAACCAAAAACTGGTTGGTTAAGCCGGGATGATCAACATCGTGTATACAAGCGGCGAACAAGGCTCCGCCCACCTCGAGGGGCGTAAAGACACCCTCCAACGCTGGTGTGTTGAGTAGCACGTTCGTGCTCTGTGTCACGTCGGCGGCATGAAGCGAGTTGTGAAACGGATTGTCTTTGACGTAGTGGTCCTCCAGAGTAGTCATAAAATTGAGAAAAGTTTTCGGTGGTATCATAAGACTGGTCAGTAATTCTCTACTCTGTGGGCGAAGAGATCAGAAAGAGAGAAAGCAAGGGCGACACATTAGCAAGTCCAGAGACCTGTGAAGGGAGTGGTGCAGCACTCACCTGAAATATGGTGTATGCCACACAGGTGAGCGGACGATTGCAGCTAAAATCGCCGATTTTGAATATCTCAATGCCCCAGGTATCCAGCTCGCCCAGCAGGGTGCCCAGCTCGTTCTCCCTGGGCGTCTCCACGCCAAAGGCAGGCAAACGTTCGCCCGTGAAGCTGTTCGTATGGGACAGAGGTCGCTTGACGCCGCTGATCTGTGACATGGGTGGGCCGCGCGGGGAACGGCTGCGTGGGTATGCCGAGCTAATTGCCGGCGTCACATTCGAATGATCGGGATTCTCGTCCACGCGCAATGAGGGCAAATCAAACTCCTGTTGTTTGTCTGTCATAATAAATTGCAAAAAAACGAGAAGGAAAGCAACGTATTAGCTCCTACCCACATGCGATAAACTCTAATCATTTCAACAAGTCAGCCTTGGACGCACTCTGCCATGACCTCCAACCGTAGACCCAGATTCGTCCTTCAACTTTTCCCACACAACCTTCCCCCCTGAGGCTAAAAATATCCGTCGACCAAAGGGTTGACGACAAAACAACACAGCTTGCCCTACTGCTGGCCATTGCCTTGTGGCCACTCCAGTCCAGTCCATGCCACTCCAGGCCACTCCAGGCCAGTCCAGGCCGGTCCAACGCCCAGCCCTGCCCAGCCCAGCCCAGCCCAGTCCAGCTCGTGTTTCAAATCAAGTGTTACAAATGAACATTAAGGGTGCGCAAATCTTTCCCGCCCGCTGCGGCCGCCACCCCCTGTCCCCTCTGAAGCACAAAATGTGATTTTATGCTCGATAAACTACAATAAGTGCCAGGAGCGGCAATAATAACAGCAACAACAGCACCAATTTCAGGGAAAACATCTAATGTTTCGCCAACGCGCTTTGTTTGTCTACTTCTACACTGCTACACTGCTACACCTCTACACTTGAAGAAAAACCCAATGAAATTGTTTCCCTGGTCAGTTGTTGAGTCGAGTTGTCGTTGCTTGAAATGCACATGGATTTGGGTTAGTTGATTTGGTTGATAGTTTGCAATTCTCTCAGTGTAGTCGGTCGACCCGCGCCCAGGGCCATTTCAATTCCCCAAATATCAAATACAGGGCTGCACACGCACCGAGGCTTTTACATTCGACTTGAAAGGAAACCGTTTATTTTGGGCGGAGGAGCATCATCATCATCATCAGCAGCAGCGGCGAGGGGCGCTGGGACGACGACTAAACAATAAAATTTCCAGTTCAACTGTTATGATGCCCCCCACGCACTGCCGCCGCCTAATTAAATTTTCCACTGTTGGACTTGAACACCTCTTTGAAGATTGCACGAGGACCTGAAGCTGGAGCCTGGAGCCTGGAATCTGTTGGCTGTGTAGCTGCTGGCTTAAATGCTGAAACTCCAAGGCTTGGGCCCTGGCTCCAAGGTTGTATAAACTTACCCAAGAATGTTGAACAAATATATTCGGAGATCTGATTTCCCGATCTGCTGGACTCACTAAAGTGTGAGAGCTCCTTGTTGAGCATGCGTTTGAACTGGTGGTGGAGAAAATAATGATGGGAAAGTCAGAGGGATGGATGACCAGATGTGGGGGGGGGACAAGTATACAGACCTTCAGGGATGCCATGTCGGAGACACTGCGGTGCGTCTGTATGGTCTCCAATTGATCCAAGCACCAGTCTAGCTCCTCAATGGTATCGGTGGCCAGGCGTGTATAGGCCTCATCGCCCTGGGCCAATTGGACACCAGTTGCATTGGCCCGTCCAACGGATGACGATTGAGCTGGTCGCCTGGATCTTGTTTGATTAATATATGATTTTTCACACACACAAAGTGAGAGACAGAGAGACAGAGAGAGAGAGAGAGGGGGAGAGACAGAGAGACGGACAGAGCAATGGGGGAACATGGGGAGACAAACATTAAGGAAATAATAAATGATTGGATGGATGGATGGTTGGATGGATGGTTGGTTAGATGGACCGCAATAGCACAGCCAAAGGATAAACAACATAAATGCAAACGACAGACAGACAAAGTTATGAAAAAGTTAGAGATTTCATAAAGAAAAAATCAAAAAAAAAAAAAAAACATGAAAGGAATTGAAAAAATATTTAAATCGAATCGGAGGTTATGAGGGGAAAAACACATAGTTGGAGCAGGAAGGAGGCGGGAAAGATTAATCGATCCGAGTGGGGATTTCGATAACATAACAATGTGTTTGACAACATTTAGATTTTTGTTTCGGGTTGCAAACGGGGAAATAAAGTAGGAAAATAAACAACGAATAACAACAATAACAAATGCAAAAATACGCACACACAGAACATATATAAATATTCATATTGTATATATGTCAGTTCATGAAGGACAAGGAAGGGGGGTGGGTAGAGAGAGTTAAAGTTAAAAAGAGTGAGAGAGAAAGAGAGAGAGAGAGAGAGAACAAAATAAGTTTTCTATATATGTTTATCGATATGTAAAAATGCATGTAAAAATGTGAATAACATGGTGGGAAGATTCCTGGTTGCTTTTCTTTCTTTCGTTCTTTACAGGTGTTGGTAGGGTGGTTACATATATGCATGTGTGTATGTGTGTTTGTGTGTGTATATATATATAGATACAGACATACATATACATAGTCAATAGGTTGGGGTCTTCTTGGTGTTCATTGGCTTGGACAGGGCGGTTGGGAAGAGGGGATTTTCATTCCAACACTTATGCACGTACATCAAAGTGGAAGGAAGGATTTCATTCAAAAAAAAACACACACACAGACAAACGAGTAGGTGTTAGTTGGTTATTAAAGTCATTAAGCTATTTAATAGTCAGTGGAGAAACGTTTCAGATCGTCTTCCTGGTGAGGATGAAGCCAAACTTCTCATACTACATAGTAAATTCTCATTGATTCTCTCTCTGCTTGGCTTTTGTTTATTTTTGATTCTGTTTCTTGGCTGCAGTCATCCGGAAGACCAACCAGCTGGCCTACCTACTCGTCATGCACAAGCTGACTGGTAGCTGTGGCAGCTGTGACATCTCGAAGCCTCCACGGCTTCACACAACCACAGAAGTGGAAGATTAATGCATCGGCTGCCCCAGTTACCACCAAAGGCCTGTCAATGCTCATCAATATCTAAGCAGCTGGAGCAGTCAGTCAGCTGGAGCAAGGTCACAGCTATCTCCAGGGGTCTTTTAATCACATTTTATTCAACATTTAATTAGCTTTGCCTACTTCCTCTCACTCGTTCGCTTTGCATTCATTTGGAGATCAGCAGGGTTAAGGTGAGACTACCAACTAACTAGCTAGCTAGCACGTGTGTTAAGTTAGTTAAATTCTGGCTGCGTTTCGCTGTCATTCTACTCGCTGTGTCAAAGTCGTAGGGTACAGTTGCCTCGAGCGAGTAGTAGAGTTGATGGCAAGACGTAGACGTGCACGTGCAGACGCCTGCTGTTAACCCCAAGGCTGAAAGTCCCTTAACCTACGGCAGTCACAGGCTGTGTCAGAGTTGCATTCGTAAGTTGGTTAGCACAGGACGACGATGACAGAAGGTGTTGGCGCGGGCACAAGATAGATAGACACAATCATATCAAGAGGAAAATATACAAATATGCACGAGCATAGGAGCATAGGACAGCAGTAGAGGAATAAGGGGGTGTTGGATGGGAAAGTAGGAAGTAGGTGGTGGAGTTAAGAGTTAGAGAGAGATAGAGAGAAGCGGGTGCGAGACACACATACACTGGTGCCAGGTGTGGCAGGCAGATAGAAAGGCAGGCAGGCAGGCGGGCAGGCCAAGACCTTCCTTTCCCTGGATTATTATTATTAATTCGTATTTTAGCTTGAATTTCATTACACTGATAGCAGAGTGGGAGAGGTAGAGGGAGAGGTAGGGATTTGCTGGTGATGCTGGTGGTGGGTGCCACAGTACGTTGGCCAAGGTCGTTGCGAACTTACTTGTTTGATGCTGGAACATTTGTCAGACTTAATAAATTGTTGCGCACTGAACGTAAGCTGGCTAAAATTTGGGCAAACGGTGTCACAATAAGGTCTTCGCCATGGCTGAAAGAAACAAAGGAGGCATTAGGGTTAGTCAAAGGTTGAATCGATATCGCTTAGGCTAGGAAAGTAGCTTTACACACAGCAGGCAAGCAAGGTGAAAGGCTGGCTAAGGATGAGCTTAGGGGACATTAAACTAAATGCCTAACTAGATGCCTAACTAGATGAAGAGCGGCTCCCTGTGGTTGCTCTTTCAGGACATTTACACTGCACGGTGTGTCTCTTTCTCTCTCTATAGATACAGGTGACAACCACCCACCCACCAATCAGCAACCGAGCAACGACAATCGGTTGCAGCGACAATAACCAAACACGAGTAGCCCCAAGGGCTCCATTATGATGTTGCCACAGTGAAACTGATAACCAGAGATTGAAGGCAGCACGAGGATACGGATTAACCGCTTCAGTTGACTGGAAATGTCAGTGTAAAAAATCTGTGTAAAACAGCGGCTAGGAAATCTACTAATTAGATTGGCAAGGCGCTTCAGTTATCGACGTCATGTAACAATCCGCCCACCCAACAGATACAGCTACAGATACAGATAAAAAGCACAAAAAGTGCCGTTGGAAACCTGTCTAAAAGGCTCCAGTAATGTCAGAGCCAGGCGGGTTCAAGCACCGCCGAGTACAAAAGGTCATTGCCGTTGCCATTGGGTGTTACTAAGTCTGAACTCTGTAAAGCCAAGGCGCCAACATTACTCGCTGCACTCGCAGCAACAAAAGAAATGAAAGGAAACGAAAGGAAAGTCAAGTGAGAAAAACCAAGCATTAAGGATATCTCGATTAACACACACACACACACACACACACACCCACCCACCCAAATACAGTCACACTTTTGACAGTTCAAAATTCCACAGAAATTGGTGGCCAAAAATAGAAAAGGAAGACAAAAAAGCCGAAAAGAAAAATTGAAATGAAAAATAGAGAAAAAAAATAAAAATTGAGACCCGTTTCTGGTAGTGGGCACTTGATTTGAAATGTTTTGTGCCAAAAATAAAAATATAAAAAAAAAGAGAAAAAATCAAAATTCGGAAAGCAAAAAGCAAGTGACCTACAGAGCAAAATACCAGACCCTGAGATGATACACAGCTCAGAGCTGCCTGCAGGGGGGCGGCGACAACAAAACAACAGAAAAAAAAAGTGTCGTAAGACCACGAAGACGCGGTCGGTCGTGAAAAATACACCGATGGCATAAATTAATAATTGAGAAAAACCCACAACAAACACAACGAACTTTGTATACCTTAACGATGTCAACAACAAAGGATGCCACCCAGCAAAGCAATTTAATCTCATCCAGGATTCTCGTTTCGTTTGCTTTACGTTTCTTTTTCAATTTATTAAAGAGTTCGAAGCGATAGTTGATGAATTTTATTTTGAAGTATTTTTTTTGGGATATTTTTCTCGAAGCGAGTGGAGACCACAGTAGTGTGGTTGTGTCTGCCTGCCGTCGTCCTACAACCACCCGCCCACCTACATGATGCATAGCTGCTGTCAATGGGGAAAACCATTTGGAAATCTACACTCACTTACATAGGCGCCGCCCTCCCTCCCTCCAACCTACCTATATGCACACACACACACACACACACAGAGAGGCATACACATCTATAAATGATTTTTTACAGAAGAATTTTCATTGAAGCTACTTTTGACGCATGTAAAAGTGACCTCCTTAGCGGACTGCAACAGCAACAGCAACAACAATAACGATGGCGACAACTACAACAACAACTACAACAACAACAAAGGCAACAACATTCATAGGCTGTGTGCCACTTTGGGGGGAACTTTTGTTTGTTTAACACTGTTGTTGCTGCTGCTGCTGTTGTTGCTGCTTTGGGTTGTTTGGATGATTTTTGGCACGTCGCTCAGCCCAACGAACAAAAACTAAAGAAAACAAGACTTTGACGGCATTTAAATGCCATTTGAAGACTTGAGGGGTTAAAGATCCATGTGTTGAGGCCAACCAGCCAGGTAGAAGCCCTCTGACCCAGCTAGTGTTCATCTCTATACGCTAAATGCCTATAGGGGAGAGACAAACCTAGCGCCACTAGCAATTGCAAGCCAGTTTACTACGACAGACAACCACAATGAAGTCATTAAGGAGATCATTTAGACTCTCCTCGATGCCCTTGCAAGCCTCCTGATTAAATCCATATGCCTGATTGGAAGATTCTCATTGCAAATGGCATTTAAAGGAAAATTATAACGTAAATATTTCAGCTGAAATTGTACAATTCTACAAATAAGTACGTTCTTTATGGCTATATGAAAATATTTATATATATTTATAGAGGTCTGTCTGTCTGTCTGTCAGTGCTCGTACACCACCAGCACCACCCCCGAGCCATTAGCCTCCTCTACACACAGATTTATATGTTGAGAAGCAGAATGTTGTGCAAAAATTTGTTTAAACCACAAATGGGTTGAGCCACAGAGGCTGGCGGCTGTTGCAATAGCCCATCATCCTGGCCCCGTCATTTCCATGTCCATGTCCATGTCGGTGTCGGTGTCGGTGTCCGTGTCCGTGTCGGTCCATTCACCTACATAGCTCGTTTGGCTTAACCCGCAGCTGTGAAGGAATTGCAACAGCCATTTAGTTTGCCCCCCCCCAACCGGACCGGACCGCAACCTGTAACATCACATCATTCATGCTCGTAAAATTTCAGCGAGGCAGACAAATGTTTTTGCCACTGATTTGTCATTTCTGTTGATGCGTCGTCCCTCGCT
>JAWNPV010001358.1:0-10575 GCA_035078785.1 Collessia kirishimana
ATGCAGCCCAGACTCCACATATCGATGCCCTTGGTGTATCTGCATGGAGAAGGCAGCAAATGGGTTAGTCCAGTCCGTCCCAGGGACTGATGGCTGTAGACTTACTTTCGACTGGCCACCAGGATCTCTGGAGCGCGATACCAACGTGTGGCCACATAGTCCGTTAGCATGGCTTCGTTCTCGAATTCGTTGTTGCCCAGGAAATCCTCATTGCTGCTGATCTGTGACTTGGAGTTGCGATTCTTTATGGACAACGTGCGGGCCAGACCAAAATCGGCCACCTTAAGTCTGGAAAAACAGAATCAAAACGGAGTTCTGGGAACAGATATCGTTTGTCATGGGGTGACCAACCAGGTGCCTCTTACCTGCACTTGCTGTCGATCAGTATGTTGCTCGGCTTGAGGTCCCTGTGGATGACATTGCCCGAGTGCATGTACTTGATGGCATTGATCATCTGATACATGATGAAGCGCTTGTGAACGTCCTTGAGGACGTCACCCTTCTTGATCACATTGTGCAGATCGCTCTCCATGAACTCAAATACCAAATAGAAGTCCACATGGTTGCTGGCTCTGCAAGGGATGCCTGATGAGTATCTAAGGGTCCCTGTGTAGCCCCCCCCTCCCCGGTGGACTCACTTGAACATGTCCACCATGCGAACAATGTTGGGATGATGGCGAAAGGCTCGCAGGAAGACGACCTCTCGATAGGTTCGCTGGGCATCGGTCTCATCGCGAAAGGCATCGAAGATCTTTTTGAGCGCCACGGTCTCCTTGTGCCTTCGGTCTGTGGCCTTCCAAACAATACCGTAGGCCCCCTTGCCAAGACGCTGAATGGATCGACACAGACACAGGTATCATCGAAGGATCAAGAGAGCGTTAAGCGATATGGATCTTACCTTGCGCACATCAAAGATTCGCTCGACATTGTGGTCAAGCTCATGGATGCGACGTTCATGCGTGTTGGCAGTCTGCAGCGAGGATGCCATTGATGATGATGATATCTCAAGGCGCAGAACCCGTTACTGGCCTACGTACGTCCGCTGTTGGCCGCTCCTGATGAAACTGTTGTGGCTCTGCCTCTGACTCTGGCGTGATTGTCGGCTCTGCTTCTGCGTGTCCACAATCAACTCTGGAATGTCAATGTGGGCAACATGGGAGGCGTCACTAGAAGTGGCTTGAGCAGCGGTTATACCCCTGCCACCTTCAGTTGTACCTAAGCGGCAGCTAAACGTTTACAGTTGCGCCGCTTGGCGTTACCTATGAGCCGGGTGAAAGCCAACTTGCTGCCGTTACAATAACCAACTAAAGCTGCAAAGCAGATGTGTCAAGAGGACTTTGAATCAGCCGAAGAGTGGGACTCCCCGGCCCAGCAACAACTGTCACGATTGTTACCACTGACTGCACTTTAATACTCTCTAAAAACCATCGGAGAAGTGCCAACCGCCAGATGGCAAAGCATCTACTGGATGAGAGAAACACTGATCATCAGCATTGTCTTACAGGGGGGGAAACCCCCTAGGACGCAGGACGATGATCTACCAGGAAGAAACGTCTGGTTTTCCAAGACTTAAAGGGTAACCAGAAGGCCGACCAACACTGTTGTTGGAGTGTTAAGTTCTCTGCTGTAACTATTTCCATTTGCCCATATTTTTTGTATTTTATTTTGTATAGTTTTTCTGAAGCCTCAACCTCGCGTGTTGGGTATGTCATATGCAAACAGGGCGCTCAAGTATGTTAAAGTGCAACAGTAGCAACAGCAACAGCAACAATGGCAACAATGGCAATACAAATAGCAACAAATAATCCTAAAACAATTTGATTGAAACTGAATTATTGTTAGATCGATCGGGGGAAGCGAAAGTGGGCGACCAACGGAAATGAAAATGGTTGGCAACTGGAACTTTGGGGTTCCCCTTGCGTCGCTGTTCGCCTCTTTGGTTGGGCAAACAAATGGACTCTGAAGTGCCCAGGGCAACCCGTCATATGTCTGCCCCGCAAAACAATCAAGCCAAAGTCGTTGTCGCCGTGGCATGCAATGAGGATGGAAAACAAAAATAAATTTGTTTAACAAATAAATAGACAATAAAGAAAAAAAATTCCAATTTGGAACACACAGAGGACAGGACAGGACAGGTCACGACGACTGATGGCTACACTACACTGCTCCACAACCTCCACCCAGAAAGGTCAAAGCTGTTTGACCTGAGCACACCCAATGGTAGTACCGACTTGAATCAAGTTTACAGCGATAGTTGGCCTAAATGGCAAAAGCATCGACCTAACCACCTAACCACCTAACCTAGAAAAGCTTCAGGACTGTGTGGTTCAGTGTAGAACTGCAGTGGCAATTGCCGTTGCTCCACTTGAAAAACGCAGGTGTCAAGAGAACAGAAAGCGGTTGTCACTTACCCGGATAGGCGAATTGACAGACAGTTGGACAGCGAAACCCTCTTCGATCTGCCTTTGGTAGGGTTGGGGGTTGGTAGGGGGTCAATGGGTTGGTTGTGTTCAGTTCGGTTGGGTGGGGTTGATTGCTTGACAACGTCAACGGAATTTGATAATTTTTTTTCAACAAATAACCAAAAATATGAATCCAAATAGAATTTAACTAAGAAAGCAATTGAGAAACTGTCGACACATCAGATTGCATTGCTTGGATGTCGCTGTCGAGGTGGTCGACCTGGTCTTACCTATGAGGCTGCGTGATGGAGCTCAACGGCAATAGGGAGGAGGAGGAAAACAAGTCAAAATATGCAAGGAGGAGGAAAACACAACTTTCTGGTTCCTCTTGCAACGAATGGGGTGAATCGGTGATTTGAGTTCTTGATGGTGTACGAGGGGGGGGATCCTTTAAAGCCGCGATGGGAAGCGGGGCCTAAACCCGTTTCTGGAGACTTGAAAATTTGTTCTCGTTGATTTTTCACTTGCGCTGTTTGCTGCTTTCCGTTTTCTCTCTGTTTCCGGTCGTTGACTACCGATTTCCGTTTACCGATTTCCTCCTTTACTGTTGTGCTTCGTTCACTGCGCGGCTTAAATTTTTCTAATATCAAATATAAATAAAAATCTCTATGGTACTCTCTATGGTGCTCTGTGGCGGTGGAGAAAAAGTGGAATCAAGTGGTGGCCGCCGCGTCACTCTGTTGCGTGCCTGTGTCGCTTGTCATCCGTTACGGTTTTCCGGACTTTTTGCTAGGATTTCCGCTTGCTTCTGTGACTTACGCACACCTTTTCGATTTATACATTTCAAATACCCGAAAAATAAACTATGAATACAAAAAATGTTTTGTGTTGATTTATTCCCAAATCGAATTCAGTGTACGATGTAGCCGAAATGTAAAACCTTGACTACTTGGGACTCGATTTCCCTTTACACTGCGCCTCGCTCAGCTTGCCGCTCTCTACCTGTCCGACTGTTTGCCTGTTCACCTGTCGGTACTGTGTGTGTTTCCACCTTGTTTCCGGTTATTCATAGGGGGGGGGAGGCAAACGACAGGCTGCCTGTCTACTTCCCGAAGGATAAAACGCTCATTCACCTGACTGACTGTTGGAAATATTAACTTTAAGGATCCGTTTGTCTCACAGGTATAACAAGGTACCTCGAAGATCGATCACCTGGGTAAGAGAGCACCGCTGTGCTTCCTCGTAGAGAAACCCTTAAGGCCTAGAAAATCTAGAAATTCAATCCAACTGAGAGGCTAACTGCAGCTAACTGATGAGTCATGAAAAGAGTTGGAAGAATCAACACCTTGATAAGAACGAAACTCTCCAGGCTGGAAAGGTCCTTTTCCTTACCTTCCGTCTACAAGCTCCGTTGGTTGCCACACAGATCACAGGAAAGTGAGTCGATAGCCACGTTCACCACGATGAATGATTTCACTGTGGCTGTCAGTCGCATTGGTCCTCTATCCGACAGGTTGCTATCAATAGTTTAGCTCGATGCTTAGTGTTCAATAAACAAATTTAAGGGTTCGCGACTAGCATTGTCCTTGGCAACCCCGTTTCCGTTCCCGTTCACGTCCCGTTGGCTGTTATCAGGTTGCTGCTGGTAACGCAACGCCTCTGTCCATTGCCTCCTGCTTATTATCAATCGTCACTCGCCAAACATATTTCCATGGCGACCAGCTCTAGACATATGTGGAGTCCAGGTAACTGGAACCCATGAGAGAGAGAGAGAGAGGGAGACCAAGCGCCGCTACCACTTTTACTTATTTAAAAATATTTTTATTCAGGAAAAAAAAAAAAAAGAGAAAAGAGAGAAGAAAATGGCAAACAATTGAGCTTTTCCTCCATCTATTCGTGGCTTCAACTTAGCTTAACTACAAGCGAACTTATGAGCTTAAAAACTAACTTTAATGGTAAATAAAAAACTCGATTTATTTGGCTTAAATACCCTGGCGAGAAACACTCAAGAGATGTGAGAAATATTTGATAAATTTGCAGTTTATATGACAGCTATATGGGCTAGTAATATCCGTCGCGTGGTATAAAAAGTAAGAAAATTTCCTTTGTCCTGTTGGTATTTGAATTCCATTTAAGTTTTTTCTGAGAGAGGGGAGAGAAGTTAAAGGTAAAACCTTAAGGATTCGTCCTTTGTTGGTAGATAAATTGTTGAGGCTTCTGTTGTTGCTGTTGCTGCTGTTGTTGCTGTTGTAGCTGCAACTGTTGCTGCTGCTGCTGCTGTTGCTGCTGTTGTAGCTGCTGTTGCGATATCAATTGAACGCGCTGCTTGAGCTGCAGTTGCTGATGCTGATATTGTTGGATCTTCAATTGCTGGTATTGAGCCTGCTGTTCGTGCTTCTGCTGTTGCTGAAGTAAATGCAGCTTCAATTGCTGTTTCTGCTGCTGCAGCTTGAGTTTATGTTGCTGCTCCTGTTGCTGCTGCAACTGTTGTTGCTGCAACTGTTGCTGCTGTTGCTGCTTAAGCAGCTCTGCCTGCTGTTGCTGCTGTTGTTGCTGCTGTTGTTGCTGCTGCTGCTGTTGCTGCTGCTGTTGCTGGTTCTGGCGACGCTTTTGCTTCTCAAACTCAGCGAGATGCTCTTGCTGCTGACGCAGTAGCTCATCAATCACCTCATGATTGTAGGTGGAATGCAGCATCAGACCCAGCAGATTGGCCCGCGAGCTCATCTGCTGACGCACCGTCCGCTCCTGCTCCATCAGATCATCCATCTTGAGCCATTGACGCACCCTTTCCAGATCGATCTCCGCCCGCCGTATCTTCTCCCAGGCATAATGCTTGAAACAATTCTTCTTGGGAGCGCGACAAAAGTGCCCAGTGGGATGGAAGACGTTGTGGACCAGCGGTGCCCCGCACACATCCGTCTCGCTTACCTTGGGATCCTTGCTGTGCTCCGGACAGAGGACACGCAACCGCTTGCAGTACGTCTTGCTGGCCGGATTGTAAAAGTCACAGAACATGTTGTTGCCCTCCATGCGGGTCTTAAAGATGCTGCCGAAGCTGGCCTGCGACTCGTATTTGTTGAAACACTTTTCCATGTGCTTGACGGCGGTGCGCGAATGGATCTCGTGGCCACAGGTGATGCAGTACATGCTCTGCTCGTCCTCCTGACCCTCCTGCGGGTCCAGGTGGCCCAGCACATCGATGGAACTGTGCTTGGCTCGCTCAACGATCATGTTGAGCTCATCGGAACGCTTCTCCAGCTCGGCGAGGGCAAAGCGGACCATCGATTGCTTCTGTCTGATTGTCTCCAGCTGACGGCGGTTCTCCTCGGTGGCATGGCAGCCCGTTAGGTTCCATTCCTGCAGGCGTTGCGGCAGCACCTGGTTGATAGAGGGTCAGCAGGGCAGTCACTGGGGCTGCTGGGACAGCTGCCTTTGACTCACCTGGAAAATGCGATTTGAGGCCAAGTTGAAGCCGCACTTGTCGCTGCAGTATTTGCTCTGGGGCCGCGCCTGGCACTTGCAGCCTGGACCAAAGCATTGACGTAGCCCCTCCAGCTCTGGATTGATGAACAGCACCTCGGGCGGACTGGCTGCACTGACGGCGCCACGCAGCGTTTTGTTCTTGCGCTCGGTGGCCGCCTTGCGCTTACGACTGGTGGCCGCTGTGGCTGTTGTGGAGGTTGTGGCGCCCTCCTGGGCCACACAGTTGCGGTAGATGCAGCGCGGCTTGTGGCCAACACGCACCCGGCAGGCATCGCACTGGCCACAGTTGGGCCGACGGCAGCCCTCGCAGGTGCCGCAACGTTTGCCCGCCTTTGGCTCTTTGGCATTGGAATTTTTACGCTTGCCGGCCGCACTGGCCAGTGTCGTTGGGTTACCCAGGGCGGCGGCCGAGGTGCTGGCCGCATCGCCATAGCCATTGACATTGAGGGGCAGCGATGATGGACCGCCGCCAGCATTGTTGCTGGAGGCGGCATTGGAGGCGGCAGTGCGTTCTGTGGGCGCCAGACGGAATACGGTCTGCAGCTCGGGATTCTCCTTCTTGCAGCGACGACAATAATACTGTTTGATATGCTTGGCTTCCTTCTCCGTGATGCCAATGCAGTCACCATGGTACCATTCCTCGCAGCCATCGCAGCCGCTATAGCAAAGGGAGGCGATTGAATGTGGTAGGTCAGAGGGGGTGGAGATGACTTACATCATAAATCTGGAACAGTCCGAGGTGCGACATATGCAATAGGCAGCCTCCTGCTTGTAGATTGTCGCTATCTTCGATTTGCGTTCCGGCAAGTCAAACTCCTTGGCGATTTCCTCCTTCTGTAAGTGGATGGAAACGTATGTTGAGCTAGAATGAAGGCGGATGGGGTTTGATTGATACGGGTCTTACGGATCGCTTGTATTTTCGTTTGTCTGCCATGGAAAATTATGGTTTCTTTAATAACGCAAAAAAAAAACATTAAAAACGTAAACGAAATGTTAAAACATGTTTTCCTGTTGGAGATTGTAGGGTTGCGTTTGTTTTGCAATATGCTAACAGTGTTGGCAACATTTGTAGAGTTTTCTTGTCGAACACTGTTGGGTTGAACAGTGACAACTGGTGGTTGGCTGGTCACACTTAACCGAGAAATACCGGCTACTAAAGCAACAAAGACAATTACAAGCAACAAAAAAAAAAGATTTTTAACCTAATCAATATAGAAAACTTTTAACGATTTCAGTTGTCACCCCCACTCAATAGTCGTAAATAGTTTTACAGCCCTTTTGGAATAATCAGCTGTCCAACGGTTGGTCATATAGATGGCGCCACAATGCTGACTTTATCAATATCGCCAAACCGTCGTAGTACGACAAAAAAAATATCGCTTATCAGCTGAGCGTAATGAAGTTTGTACAAAGCGGCGACGCGTTTTGTGAAGCTTCTCGCTAAAAAAATTAACCTTTTTTTTTTTTTATTGTGACCTGGAGAATTTAATGTGTGCAAAGTGCGTGTATCTGTGTGCATTTGACCAAGCAACATACAAATGTGTTGCTGCAATCCGTTTGAATTCAATTTTTACGTATTTCCAACACGACGGCTGCTAACTTAACCTCGCAGCGGCAGCAGCAACAGCAGCAGCGTTTGCAAAAAAAAAAGAAAAGAAAAGAGAGAGAGAGAAAGAAAAAAACAAAACGCAAAGTAAAGTCACAGGCAAGAGCGAGAGAGCGCTATCGCGTAGAGTGGAAAAAGTATTTGTTGTACTTTAAGGCGAAAAAAATTCATTTAAATAAATATTTGTTTCGCGTTCCGCGTAATCGATCAGCCCCCCCCTCCGTGCATTGTCCAGCGCAATTAACGCGTGTGCCAAACACACACACACACATACATATAACAGCAAAAAATAGGAGAAAAATTGTAATTTTAAAACCCAAAAGAAACTGCAACCAAAGCGACAGCAGAGCGGCTCAACGCACCGGCGCTGCGGTGTGTGGAAACACGGAGGCTGCTGCGGCCCAACACCAACAACAATCAACCATGTATGCGTGTACCCTGCACTCGCCTGTATACAATGTGCTAATGTACGTATATGGATATCCATATGTGTGTGTGTGCGAGCGCGAGCGCCAGTGTGTGCTGCAACGCACATTATTTACATAAATATCGTGTATAAATTTCAACTAAGTGGCAACCGTGAACACACAGTCACTGCGACTATTTTATCATTACGCGCTGGCACAAACCCTTAACCCTACACTGGCCCCACCGGGGTCATTTCCTCACTCTTCACAATACAAAGAAAAATCCAAATCACAGAAATTTTTTTTTTTCCGCTTTTTTTTTACGTTCCTTTCAGTTCCAATAAAATGTCACGAAATAATCATCATGGCCTCGATATATATCATCGCTGTCGCCGCCGGGCAACCGATCAGCACAAATAATAATTAAAAAAAAAACTAAAAACCACAAAAAAAGTTTTATTTTCATGACAAAAATACTGACAACAAAATACTTGAAGCGAACAATAGAGAAGGTAAAAGAAATAGAGACGAGAGAGGGACAAAGGAAAGAAAGAAAGATTTATATATAGCAAGGATCGAAGGATAAAACAACAGGACACAGCAAAATGGATCATTTTCAGACCTCGCTGAATCCCAGAAAGCAGGAATTATTGGAAGCCCGCTTCATAGGCGTACGGGTGAGTTTTTTTCTCTTTGCCTTCAATGGGTTAAACCGGCCAGGCGACAGATGTCGATGCATGCTGACTGTGGCTGCGGCTGTGTCTGTGTCTGTGTTACCGCTTTTCCAACACTTCTACACACGGGCGCAATATGGCGAAAAGTTTAGCAAAAGAGAACGCGGAAAAGTAAAGAAAATTAGCGTAACAAACTAAGCAAAAGGAAGAGATAAAACAAAGAAAAGCAGACGGCAAAGAAAAATGATTTAGGCACGCACACACACACACGCACACATGCAGGCACACACATGCATCTATGCAGCTGTTTTCCTTCACTACTGTTAAGGCCATGCAAACTCTGTTAACTGCTAATGTTAATGTAATGTTAACAGATGTAAAATATTTTTCCTTATCTACATGCCGACACACACACACACACACAAGCGCACACATGCACATGTCCGTATGCTGTTACTTAACAGTGGCCAGCGGCCATATTTTTACAGCTGCTATTTGACTTGGACTGCTTGGTCAGCCGCCGTCTGGCATTTGCTGTGCGCCTCGTACAAACGTTTAAACATTGTTTCATTTAATGCCAGCCAGTTGGTTGGTTGGTCTGCCATGCAGGCAGGCAGGCAGTCAGGCAGGCAGTCAGTGTAACTAAATGTTGTTTAACCATAACAACAATTCTCACACAATCGCAGGCAGCAGCTTTAGTTTAACAAATAACAATTTAATTGACCGATTTGTTGAGAGCTTCTTCCGTCTTGGGTGCTCTGTTATTAACAGTGACGTGTTTGCTGCCGGCTACACACACACACACACGCACACACAGCACCAAGCTCTGTTGTTGTAGGTCGCTGCTTTGGCTAGCCGCTCTCTTGCTCGCTCTCTCATGCTCATATGCCGGCTTGTTAACTTTTATCTGCTTGGCGTCTCTCTTTCAGTTGCGCTTTGTTTTGTTTTCGTTGTTTGTTGCTGCTGCTGACTGAGCGCATGCATTTCTCTGTGTGTGTTAGGCTTTGGTTTATTAGTTTTTTTATTTTTTATGAGTTTAATTTAATGTTTATGAATTTTAACATGTTTTTGTGTAAATAATCAAAAACAGCCTCAGCCAGGCACACACACACACACACAGACAGGCAGCCAGACCCCACTGATAACGGTTCGTATCAGTTGCTGGCTGCTGCACTTCTCGCCCGTTTGAGTTGCAACGAGTTCGAACGGTTAAAATTATGTTCGCTTGCACTCGTCCCCGAAGCGAAACGACAAAGATCGAGGACACACGGGACAACCAACCAAAAAGCTTTATACTAAGGCAAAACGCTGAGGTCATCGCGCCAGTGCGCTTTAGCCACATCCCCCCCTTAAAGTCGAAGTGTTTGATACTCTACTTTGCTGTTAAGGTGGCGACAATTTGAATTCTTCTTCCTCCAGTTTTTTTCCTGGCCAAGTCAGCCAAGAAACTGTTAAACTCAGTGCTGCAAAAAAGAGAAGCAAAAAAAATAGCAAAAGTAGTAGAAGAAGAAGAAGCAGCTGCCATGAGACATAGAGCATCGGTTCGACAACGCGCGGTTGTAAAATGTTCGTCGGTTGGGTCTGGTTGGTTGGTTGGGTTGTTGCTTGGTTAGTTCGTTTGGTTGCACGTGAATGATGTGATGGCAAATCTAGGGGGGGCGGGACGGGCGGTTGACTCGTCTGCAGACTCCGTACCGTACTAGACACGACCACGACGGCGTCTCCTCCTCTTGAGCGCTGATTTTTCCACAGCAGGCAGCAGCAGGCAGCAACAACAACAAAAGCAAGACGACCGAGCAAGCATTTTAGTTTCATCTCATTGTGCGACGTCACAGTTGCACTGGCTGCTGGCAGACCAGTGTAGAGCAACGCAGCGCAGCTCAGCTCAACTCAGCTTGGCTTGGCTTGACTTGGCTTTGCTTACCATTGTCGCCATAGTTAGTTGCCGGCGTTGCCGTAGTTGCCATAGTTGCCATCGACGCCAACGTAGCACAAATTTTTTT
>JAWNPV010001360.1:0-10569 GCA_035078785.1 Collessia kirishimana
CTCTTTCTCTCTCTCTTGCTTTCTGTTTCTCTGTGCGTCTATTTAGCTGCCATGCGTTGCAGGCAAGGTCTGCAATCACCACCAAATTGACAACAATAATAAAAATGCAGGCAGCGACTATGGGTTGCTCCTCCTCCTCCTGCTCCTCCTCAAGCTGCTGGTGCTGCTGTGGCTGCTTCTTAGACGGCGCGTGGAGGCAACGTGTTTTATCTCGTTTGCATACAAACCAAAGGCGGCCAGAAGACATGGAGAAATGGCCAAGAGAGGAGAACAGAAAACAGAGAACGAGGCACAGAGACACAGAGACAGAGAGACAGAGAGACGGGACAAAACAGCCAACATGTTAATTTTCAATTGTTAAGTGAAGAAAAAAAACTGAATTAAGTTGCCGTTGTCGGTGCTGTTGCTAGTGCTGGTGCTGGTGCTGGTGCCTCACCTCGCACCATTTATTGCACATAGCAGAGGGCACAGTGGTTGGCAGTTGTACACACACACACACATACATGTCTGATGGTTCAATGGATTCTTGCAGATGAAAGAAGATGCCAAGAAGCTTCAATTATCGCTATGACTGCCCCACTGTGCCGTGGGTAAAGCTGAGCTGGAGCTGTTGGGGCAATTTACACAGAAGAAGCAGCAGCAGCAGTAGCGGCACAAAGCGCCAGCGCCAGCTTCAGCAAGGCCTGGACATGGCCATAAGCATTGGCTCAAACGGTAGCCATAGCCTTAGCTGTTTTGCTGGCAAAATAACAACAATTTTGCGCTTAAAGAATGCGCCGCGCTGCCGCACAGAGCCTCTGAGGCTGCCTAACTGCTGCTGCGCAAACTCAAAGTCGAAAATTTGCCTTTTGGCATCGTCGTCAGCGTGGCCGTCTTGGCCGATGACGATCGTTGTTGTTTGCTGTTGTCTTGGTAATTTTCTTCATTCTTCATTCATTATAATGAAATGATGATGAGTTGAATCCGAGCCTCCGACCAGGGGGCAACGAATCGAGGTGCCTCGACTGCCACTGCCGCTGCTGCTTAGCCGTTTCCAGAATACGAAATATCAATTATAAGTCATTTAGCCTGGCTAAGCACGTACACACAGCAACACGGCAATAACTTGCTCTGCTTACCCAATTACAGGTGGAGTTACCCTGACCCCCCCTGAACCCCCTTAACCCCTGATCCGCCTGCTCTGGCGTAGTGTGAAACTGTAAAAGCACTTGGGCAGGTTGGGCTTTTGGCTGTTTTATTGTAATTTTCGTTTTAAGCGCATTTTAATTGTGAGAACTTTTTTCTCTCTCCCAAAAAAAAAAAAAAAACACAAAAAATCATCAAATTTTCAGCTCGATTTTTCGTTAGATTGTTTTAGTAACAAAATTAACCCCATAAAGTTAGGGGGGAGACGACTCTTTGGGTCGTAACTTTTAAGTGGAAATTACTTTGCGGCATTTTCACTTGACGGCAATTATTTTTCCCCACTTTGTTTACCTATTTTGAAGTCTCAAATTAGTTGAAATAGTTGCGCATTTAATGATTGTAATTAGCAGAGATTGATAACAATAATGAGAGACGGATTTTGGGAACAGATCGTCATACGAAACATTATTCTCCAGCGGCTAGAGTGAGGTGGGAAGGAAAATCATTCGCAAAGAGCTTGGAAAATATGTTTAAATGGGTATTAAAATCTATCATTAGATGGGCAAATGTTAGCAGGAATTTTCCTTAAAGGAAAAAGACTTTTAAAGACAGAAGCTGGACTAGTCAGGCTCTAGGGTTGAAGAGAAAAAAAATGCCAAAAGTCAATGAAATGCTTTAAAGAATTAAATTAATTAATTAAATTAAAAGTAAGCATACAAAATACTTAACAATAATAAAAACAAAAACAGAATTAGAGACAAAACGAGAGAGAGAGAGAAAGAGCTGTTTAAAGCTTGATAGATCTGCTCAATTAATAATTCCCGAAAAATTCTCAGAAGCAGCGTGGATTTTGGCCAACTAGATGGTCATAATGACTTGTCAAAATAAATTCTACAATATTTATTTCTTCGTTGAGGGTTTTTTTAAGACTTGAATTTTGCTTTTTGTTTTGTTTCTTTGTCTGATTTGATCTATTAGAGCCACTGTGGCTGCTGCCGTTGCTGCTGCTGCTGCTGTTGCTGCTGCTGTTGCTGTCAAAGAGGCAGCAGCTACGCAATTTTCTCATTGCCCCACACTGTTATTTACCTTGCTGTTGCTGTTGTTGTTGCTATTGCTGTTGGCGGTTAAGTTTGTTGGCCAAATTGCCAAGCATTTTCCAGCCAGCTCCGTCTAATTCAGCCTCGGATGACTGTCAACTCAGGCAGCAGTAGTCGAGATCTCTGAGAGATCTGTGCTGAGCTGAGCTAAGAGTTTTTGTCTTTTGTCTTTTGATTTTTTCGCTTTTCGCGAGACTCTTAACTGCCGTTTTCTTGTCGCTTTATTTTTCTGTTTTTGGGGTCTAGGACGGAAGGCCTCTGTTTGTCAGTCAGTTGGCAACGGACTGTCAGTCAGTCAGCCTGACTATAATTAATAATTATTTCAATTTGCATTTGCAGCATTTGCACCTGTAATTTGCGGCCTACCAAGCTCTCGGGCCTAAGCAGCTGTGAAATGTATTTCGCAAAGCCAAAAACCCAGAAACCTTTTGGCTAGACAATTGAAGTCTCATTTTGGTTTTTTCTTGTTTTTTCTTCGTCTCTTTTTTTGTTTTTTTTGTTTTTTTTGGTGGAATCTAGCATTATGCAATCGTTATACATTTAGGGTGACCAGCAGCAGCAGCAGCAGCAGCAGCAGCAACAGCTTGAAGATTCGCAAATTGCCCAGGCGAACTGTGTCGACAAATAGTTTTGCCTGCTTTTTTCCCCGCTTGAGAATTGTGTCATCGACAATTGATGCAACTGCCGGCCTAGGCCAGGCCAAGTCAGGAGAAAACAGCTGTTGGACAAGCGTTGCTTGTTGGCTGGTTGTTGGGGGAGCCAGAAAAGACTTGACAGACATGGCTCGTGGTGCAGATGTAGAAAAAAGTGTTGTAAAATACGGCAACAAATGGCTGCGTTGAAGGAAATGGTTTTTCCCACCTTAAGGGTTCGACGATCGAAATACCCCGTCATTGAAGCCGTCACCGTCACACCCAGCAACTGCTTCAGTTGAACAGCTAATAATAAGCGTAGCATAACCACAGGCGCTGTTATATGGCAGCTATATGATCGGGTGGGACAATCTAAACCAAAAGTCACCAAGAAAACATTTTAATCGTTCTAATCGACCGTCTCAGCGATTTTAATTCTAAAACCCCATCAAGGGGGGGGAAACTCTATGTCACGGCACGATCAGGCAGCCGATAACTTTTGATTTCCGACCTCAGACATGACATTAATGTGTCTCCCAGGAAGAAGGCCTTGCAACGGCCCTATAAACTCCATTGGCGTTGGCCCCCGTACAGCAATGATGCGAATGGATGGCTGGCCGTGGGTGTTGCTGGCTCAGCTAGGGGCAGCAGAAAGAAAGGGGGGTGTCGCGTGTGTGTGTGTGTATAACAAATATGCGGCAATTATGCGTGTTATTTTAGCCTTTCAGCTTCGGCTTCTGACATGCAACAGTTGGTTCCAGTTGCTGCTGATGTTCCAAGACCCCAAACAGCTTTGCCTCTTCGGCTCTCCCAGCAGCTGCCCGTTGCCTGCTATGCAGATGATATTCCATGTTAATATTCATGACTGTCTATGTGTGCATGTGTGTGTGCTTGTTTTAGTGTGTGCGTGTGTGTGTGTACGCTTTGCACACATAACTTATGTTTTAGTTACAACTACAACAATTTATGGCCGAAGCGCGTGTGTTTGTCTGTGTATGAGCTGGGGTAATGGAAGGCCGTGGAGACAGGGGGCGGGGCAGGGGCAAAGGAGGGGGCTATGAAACTATGCCAAGCTGTAAACAATTGGCTCACACAGACACCCACAGCCACCGACACTGGTAGAAGCAACAGAGGCAACATATTTCCGAACCTTTGGCCTCCCAAGTTTTTTCTCTTTTTTTTTTTCATTATTTTTATTGCAACTCTCTCTGGGGAGAAGAGACTGAGGCGGGGGAGGAGCATTTTTAGTTGGCCCCCCTCGGCCCAGAGCCATTAACCATGCTGATTACTTTTCAGCAGCAACATTTTCGAAAGTGTTGGGCCACGTGGAGCCTCCTTGAACTCCAACAGTTGCCAGCAGCAGATTGGCAGGCAGCAGATCTTTCCACTTGGCTATGTGTATTCAGTTAAGAGCAGGAAATTAGATAATGAACGCCCCGGTCTAGACCCAGGCCCGGCTCACCTGCGCCCGCCGCCATCCGCCACCATCCACCGCCAGCCACCGCCATCCACCGCCATCCGCAATGTGTTTGTTTCTGCCACTAATAACTCAATCGAAAGCGGAAATGTGGCAATCATCAATGGGCAATTGCTGGCGATGACGCCATGATCGTTACTCAGACCCTAAACACACACACACACACACAGAAGGGGGGGCAAAACACATTACAGTTACCAAGTGTGAGATTCTTTGTAATGAAAATAAAATATTTTTAAAGAATTTCAATGGATTTGTCACCCTAAAACCGATGCCACTTTGCCTTCATCGAGTTAGAGAAGCCAGGAATTTTCAGCTGGCTATGAACCTCCACTTTGGATTAGTGGCCTGCCAAGCTGCAGGGGGACTGGCAAACAGGGAGCTGCTAACCGTTATTTACCCCCTTCTGTAACTACTAAGTAAGTAAAATGTAAGCAGCAACCAATTGGTGTTGGAGAAAAAACTACTTTTTCCGCATTTAGTTTTTGCCCTTTGAGGTGACTGACGACTGGCTACGCCCATGGAAATTCACAATCACATTTGCCAGGCAACAGCTTCAGTCACATTTGATGAGAATGAGACAGAGACAGGGAGAGAGAGAGAGAAAGGGAAAGAACTGACTTCATTAGCAGCCGCTGGTGCTGATTGTTTTTGGTCTGATTTTGATTTCTGGACAAATCCAATCAGACCGAAGGCATCAACAGACTGGGGCCAGAAAGAAATTGCTCTGCTCATTGACAATTAGTGAGAACAGAGAAAGAGAGAGAGAGAGAGAGGAAGAGAGACGGCCAATGCCAATGTGATGAAGGGAGAAAAGACTGGAAACGGGAAATGGGAAATGCAAAAAGGAGCAACAGAGGTTTGTATTTCATTAAGTCGAGAAACTCATAATGCAGGCGCACAGCTTCACAGCCAACACAGGGGAGGGGTTTTTGGGGGGCTTGGAGATCTCTGGAAAGAGGGGTGAGCGGGTAGAGGGCAGAGCAATCAATGACACGCAGCCAGCTGCTAATTAGGCTGCCGAGCTACAGTTTGTCCAACTGCTGATGCCAGTTTGTTGCCTGAGTATTTATGACTTGGCGACTTTATGACTTTATTTCTCTGTAAAAACCTCCAGCCATCGGTCCCATGACTAGGCTCTGAGTGCGTGTGTGCAAGTGTGTGTGTGGGTATAAGATATATTGTTGATTTTTATATCATAATCAAGATTTATAGTTCGCTTAAGAAGTAAAAATTGCCGGGCAGCCACAGCCACAGCCGCAGCGACAGCAGCAGCAGCAGCAGCCACAGAGACACGCAGCTTATAAAGTCAAGAAGTCAAGAGTCGAATGATAAATTTATTTTTAATTGAAGCTTCGATATCAGCTCTTAATCGTTGAAGCCGAAGCTGAAGCTTCTCCTTTTGTCTCTTGTTCCTATGAGAAAATTATCAGCAGTTTTATTCTCCGAAAATGTTGGATTCTGTAACACGAAGGCAATTTTGTTGCTGCTGTTCGAGGCAGCAGCCTTTGCATCTTCACCATGGTAAATGGCATTTAGATGCCACCATTTCCCTATCTAGTTTCCAGCTTCCTGCAGCCTCCTGCAGCTTTCTGCGGCTGTAAAATACAATTGTCTGTAGGATAAGTGGGCCAAGGAGGGCTACCATTGAGTAACGCCACAGCCTAGTTAAGGTTTTTCGATTTTCTCCGGCTGTTGTTTGTCACTTTGGCCTGCCCAGCAGCCTTGTGTGGCTCGGCGGGGCCCGAAGGACATATTAAGTTGTTGTCCTTTTGCATATTCCTCCTCCCTCCTCCTGTTGGCCCCAAAAACTTATCTGTGAAATGCAGCAGCAGCAGCAGCAGCAGGCTGCACTGGCTTAGCCGTTGCCCAGCCAAGCCAAACCGCAATTATTTCCACTTGTCACACGTTGCCCGATTGGGGCTGGCAAAGAGACAGAGAGAGAGCGAGGAAAGCGATGTTCCGACCAGGATTGGCTAGTCAACTCCGCTGAACTTTTACAAATTGAAATTAATTACTTTCGTTTGTCCATTTTGCCAACTGGATGGCAACAACAGCAGCACGAGGAGGAGCAGCAGGAGGCGGCACAACAACTGTCTGCTACGCCCACCTAAAAGTTGAAGAACATTTTAGATGTTTATTTGTTTTAGTCCCCCCTTTCCACCCCTGTACCATGTTACATTTTTCATATTTTCATTCAACTGCCAGAGCCATGATCACCTCTCTACTATCCTCTTCTGTCTACTCCTATGGACTCCTTAGCTAGTAGCCAGTTGCCCGCCCAGCTGGTTCTGTGCTGTTTGCAAATTTTGCCAATTTTCATAGCAAAGTCACCGCCCACTGTGCCTTGTTCCTCTATCACTCTCACTCCCCCCTCTTCCTACTCTAGTTTTTCCATTTTCCTCGCTTTGTTTTTACTGCTGCTGCTGCTGCTGCTGCTGTCACTCGTAGGAGTTGATTCTTCTCTCCGCTCGCTGTGCTTAGTTTTTAGTTTTTGTTTAAATACAATGTGAATTTTACAAACAAGCTAAACTCCCCCCCTTGGTCTACCTACCACCCGCCCACACACCTCTCTCCAGCCCAGCCAACAGCTTAGCATGTCAGCTTTTCATTGCTGTGTTCTGTTTTCTTCTGCTGTGTTTCACTGGCCCAAAAAAAAAAAAAAAAAAACTGAAATAAAAATCGTTTTTCGTTCGCTTTGTCCCAATGTGTTTTGCACTTCCATTTCTTTTGCCAAACTCTTGTTCCAATGCATCCACCGTCTCGCCGCCGCCGCCCCCCTTTGACACACTGATTGCTGGATATTGTTGTTCTCCTATTGTCAAAGCTGTTGGAAAATGGTTTCATGTGCGAGCAGACAAAAACACTTCAATTGACATTGACTATCGACAGTGAAAGGAAGCCAGGAAAATCCATGGAAATCCATGGAAATCCTTGGAAAATCCTTTCCACTGTCTTAATGTTGTAAATTTAATTACCAAAATTAATCTAAAAAAAAATAGAAAAATTTAACCTGAAAGATCACAGCTGATAGAGGCGGGTAGCAGCTGTTATATCTAGGTCCAAGGGGGATTCCCCCCCCAGTTTAGACAACTCTTCCTGCTGTGTCAATGACAAAATCATTGAACAAATTGATATGCCCAAGCTGGTGTGAATGGCAAAAATTGAAAATAAAACTAAAACATGATTTTTCGTCTTGTTGCTGCTACTTCTTTTCATCAAAAGTGCCTCAATGGCTAACAGCAGGAGGTGGCAAGAGGTGATGGCAATCGAGGGAGAGGGAGCGGAGGTGGTCAAGAACCAGTAGAAGAAGCAGAAGCAGAAGAAGCAGAACAGTTAGAGGCAACATCAGATGAAACCAAAGATTCGCAACACAAAAATCTGCTCAATCACTTTTCACTTAACCCAAACACACAAGCTGCCAGGGGGTAAGCAAATGACAGGGGGGGAAGAGGTGTAGCGCGTGTGATGTGTGCGTGTGTGTGTGTGTGGGTCTTTCAAGAGTGGACAAACAACAGCAACAAGCAGCAGCAACAGCAGCAGCAACAGCAACAGCAGCAAAAAGCAAAAGCAAACTTTACGTGAATGATATGCAAAAAAAAAAAAAAAAAAAGAAAAAACAGAAAGGAAAACACGATAACAACAGCAAAGGCCAGGCAATACACAAGTGTGTGTTTACACACACACACACACACACACACATATCACTTGATATTTAATTCCTACTCCAAAAAATAAAAGCGTCAGCAGCAGCAGCAAGTAGAAGCCGCAGCGCCAACAACAACACTTGACCCATAAAAAAATTCTTGACCAAAAAATTTGTTTGCCAGCAAAGTGAACATGAGAAGCATGGAGAGGTGTAGAGAGGCAGCCATCGAGCCATTGGCATCATGAAGACTCTGACCAGAGCTGAAGGACCATGAGGTTGACTTTGCCAAAAAGCAAAAAACAAAAAAAAAGAAGAAGGAAACTTCCAGAGATCGAAGCGTGAGGCGGGACACCGAATAAAATTATTTTTCCAGCATTTTAAATTTATAAAATTCAAAAATAATCATAGCAAGGCTTTACTGTACCTGAGAGCGCCTAGAGCCAAATAAAACAGTCGCCGTTTGATCTCATCTCTTACACTGATCTCTGTAAACAGTTATACAACACTTTACAACACTATGAATTTCCCTCTCTCTGTTTGTCTTCCATCTCTAGCTGCCTGCATCTATGGCAGGCAACTATCGATGAATTTGTGCCGTCTTAGCTCGGTTTTATGTATGCAAAAAGCTCTTTGCCTGGGTCCCCAACTTAAATGCTCATTAAAGCCAGAAGCTGCAAGCTGGCTGAAAACACACGGACAGCGACAGACAGAGGCAGAGGGTAGGTCGAGGAGTTGAAGGTGTTTGGCATGTGACTTGGCAGCTTTTTGTTTGCCTTTGGATTGCGAAGAGCAGAGAACGCAGACGAGAGCAGTTTCTTCAACGGCTCTGGTTGCAATTTGTTATTGTTTTTGGGTGGCAAGGTGGCAACCTGCGCTGGGGCTGGGGCTGTGCCGAAACCGGGCTAAGGAAATGCCAGGAGGCTGAACTTATTGGCAGTTTCGAAATGTGTCAGCAGCAGGTGCCCAGGCTCAGGCTCAGGCCCAGGCCCAGGCATTTGCCTTTGTTGCTGCTCCTCCAGCTCCTGCTGCTGCTGCTGCTGATGACGATGATGATGATGATGAAAGTGCATCAAAAATGGTTTTTTGATTTCGCTCGATCCGCACAGCCAGGGCCAGACGCTAGCAGGCAAAGGTATTTTCACCAAAAAAAAAATGTTTAAAATATTTTTATTAAATAATATTCATGCAATAAGCGGCGTGAAAATTCAACAAATAGTTGTTGTCTGATGGCGGAAAATTCAAAGGCCAAGAGATTTTAAAATATTTCTTCCCACCTTTGTGACTCCCTTTGATATGGCCAGAGAATTCCTCTCAGTGTATCGGTTATGGATATGTGTGGCCTTGTATATTGCCTTTGTTGACTAATTGTAGATGCGTGTGCTGTTCTTGGCTTCAAAAAAAAAAGAGAAAGAATAGAGAGAAAAGAAAGGAAAAACCAAGGCAAAAAGCAGGATGAGAAGCTCGTTGATGAAGACAGAGAGCTGGGCTCAGCCTTTAGCATAAATTGAACAACTTCACACTTGTGCCGCCGGCCAAAGGCCAAGACGGAGGAGGATGAGGTGGAGGGCGAAACAAAACCAAACAAAGCAAGGATGTGGAATGGAAAAGTGGTAGAAAAAATGCCAGAAAAAATACTAGAAAAAACTCTGGCAAGGATTAATTTGATTTAGATGTTGAAGGCAGCCAGCCAGCATCGACAGAAATTTTCTCTGGCTAACCAAATGCCCTGTAACCGGCTGTCATGGATATGCAGATGCATTGTAATCCCCATTGGGGGCTTCCAAAAGCCCTTAAGCAACTGTAGTTGGTTTAACATTTCATTTAGAGTTGGAATTATTATTTCAGTTGGTGCTTAGCAGCCCATTCAGGGTATTCATATGGCCATTTGGTGTCTTTGTAATCAGCGAAAAAAAAAAAAAGAGAAAACAATTTGCTTCTCATACATCTTGTTATTGTTGCTGTATTTTTGGCAATTTTTCTTGCGTTTTGTGCCGTTGACAGCTACAAGAAAAAAGCCGGCAAAACAAACACAAAAAAAAAAAAACACTTAAAACGCTGATTTACGTCATGTCTCAGGCAGGCAGGCAGGCAGTCAGACGGACGGACTGCCGCCCTGTTCAACACCCTGTCATCAGGGCCAACCCAGGCGAACCCAAGTCAGGCTTTGTTGTGCTCCCTTTTGATCCATTACTACGCAGAAAAATTTTGTTTTTGGCAAATTGACTTTTAGGAACTGAAGTAGCCAGGCAGCCACATTCACATCCGCCTGCCCTGCCCTGCCTGCCTTGCCTGGCATGACGGAGCTACAAATCGATGAGGTGTCAGCAACAACACCAGGCACCTTCAACCCTTTGGCCAGACGCCTCTTCTCTTCACTGCTTTTATATTTATTTTTTTATGGTTTTTCCCAGTTGTTTTTATTGTTGCTCTCGTTGCGTCAGCTTTGACAGCTGCTAAATTAATTAGATTTAATTATTTTGCCGTGGCTTCTGCCTGCTGGTTTCTGTTGCCTAATTAACTAGCCTTGGAGTTGAAAGCGCAAAAAAAAATCTGCAGGGGGGAGAGGGGAGGGGGGGGGGGGGGGGGGGG